>VZSF01000462.1:1851860-1993453 GCA_013398295.1 Chionis minor
CCGCCGGCCCCTCGCCTCGTTGCCGTGGCCGCGGGGCGGGGGCGGCCCGGCGGCGGGCGGCTCGCACGGGAAGCGGGCGGCCGGGCCGGGTCCGGGAGTGCTGTTTCACTGGGAGGTGGGTGTCGCAACTTGGGCACCCTCTGCCAGGAGCTTGGGGCTGGCGGCAGGTTGGTTGGCGCTGGGGGTGAGGTGGTTACGGGCTGGCGGTGGGAAGGACGGGTAGGGAGAAGAGGGGTTTCCCCGCGGCGCTCGCAGAGCGAAGTCCTGTCCCCTCGGACCGGAGGGCGCGTAAAAGCGAAGCGGGATAAAACCTTGTGCATGATCGCAAATCCGCGGGACTTCTTTTATTCGGTTGCGTTCTGTAGTCCTGGCTTTTAAAAGTTACAGTGAAACAAGTGCCTTGTAAAGGAAAGGTTTAATAAGGGTATCTATCGCTTCTGTTTCACTGCCCAACAATCTTATGTGTTTCTCTTTTTCATCGCATGGGTTTAGCGTCTGTGAAATCCACTCACTTAGCGAACATTGAGACAGAAAATGTCAGTAGCTTAAAAGCAGTAGAAGCTTCCGTGCAGTTGCCAGATTTCCTTTCAGCCGTTGGCATGGACAAAAGCACCTGAAAGAGTGAGGGAGTTTGTTCAGTTCATTCCTAATGGATCCTCGGTCCATCTGTCAGTACAAGAGCATCTAAGATTTTGGCAGCCCTGGTGCTGGAAGGCTAGTTTACTAGAACAGAGGTGTTTATGACTTGCCATTATAGTTGTGTTTTGAATTGGTGACGGAGCATGGAAATCCGTGTGCTTCCGTAAATGTCTGAAGCCTCTCTACACTCTTTCCTTTTTGTTCTCACCGGGCCAAATGTGCAACAATATGTTACACTTCCCCCCCCCCGCNGAGTCCTTTGGTAGTCCAGTGAAATAAAAAAGCTTCATTCAAGTTTGAAGCACTTTGTTTAAAAGGCCTTTGCAGCGTGTCTTGAAGGTCATCATGCATGGGTTGTTAAGGCAAGGCTCAGTCATGGGACTGTTCCTCAAAATACTTTCGCTATGTCTTTGATAAAGAATGGACCTAGCTCAGCTACGTTAGTGGTTCTGTTTGTAGCACAAGATGATGAACTCTTGGAATGTACCTGTTGGTCATAGCCAACACCTTGATTTCTGACAGGTTGTCTGTACACAGCTTGTGCCCTCCTACTTTGCTGCTGTGTTCAGAGTGAGCTGCTGTGCCTTGAGTATTTAGTGGCTTTCCTTAGACAAAGCGGCTTGCTGCATGCCAGCCTCCTGAGGGGACAGTGGCAAAGTCCGTATCTGAAATTAATTCATAACCCTGTGGCTTAGTGTAGCACCTGAGTTGGTGACTGCTGTGCACTGATTACCATTATCATCTCTGTGTATGTGGGTCATGATACAGCATTTTAAAAAATACACTTTTGAGTATAACCTCAGCATATGTGTCTATTTGCTGGTTTTGTTACTAACTCTTGGGGCACACGCCCTTAACTTTAGCTACTTAGTTTTCAGACCTGTATTTCTTAATCATAGTGAAGCCTCAAGATGGTATTGAATATGCTAAATAGAATTATGTGTCTTGATTATCCAACTAAGTGATAACATTGGAAGACAGTGGTGCTCTAGTGGTACAATAAACGATAGTAATTAAATTCAACAACATGAATTTAAAATGACTGCAACTCATGACAGTATCCCCTGTTCTGTTAACTCATCTGTTCATGGAAGATTTCATGTCATTCTTTTACCATAGTCTTTTCCAGTCTTACACCGTGGGATTGGAAAGCTGCCAGGGTTGACTGATCGATAGTAACAGTTCAGCAGTGGTGAGAGCTACAGACAGGGATCTGACAGCACCCATTCCTTAACTGCTCATTGCTGCTTTCCATGGACTGCTAGCGGTGGTGGTTCAGTGCTCTCTATTAAGCAGCTCCAGGTAGTATGCTAATGTACCAGTTTTGTGCTACCTTAGTTATTTTACTTAAGAAGAAATTTTTCTTCCTTTGATAGCAAATTGTAAAAATGACTGCCCTTAACATGGCGTGGTAAGGAATGCTTACCAAACTGTTTTCTTAGCAAATGGGTAGGAACAAAGTTTTCCAGCAAGTGGAAGGGAGCCCCTTACACCAGTATATTTGATCGAGAAAGGATATATGTCTGGGCTTGTGGTTGGCAGACGATAGGCAAAGCAAGCGTCTTGAAGGCAAGCATGTTATTTCTCTCCAAGCAATTTTATGGAGTTGGGGTCTATAGGAGAGTGTATCTAGTGTGGTTTTGCTGATGCCAAATTGACGTAACTGGAGAGAGGGTGCCACAAACAGAAGAGCCATGAGAGCAGCAGAGTTTTATTAAGAGCAATGACTATCTTGGTTTGTATGCACAGGTTTCCTTGGGCTCCTTTTGGGAGGTGGGAAAAGGTTTTTGCTTCTGCCAAAGCAAGAAAACAGAAATAAACAGATATGCAAATGTTTTCTATATTGGGAAGAAAAACTGAGAAACTTAGTTGTGAGGGCTGAATAAGGAAGTAAGAGCTAACTAGCTCTCTCAAGTTTTGTTGGTGGCAGAGTTTCTTCAATTCTGGAGTCTGTGTAAAATAAACTTGATATTTAAAGGTTATTCAGAAGCAGACAAAGCAACAGTGTAAAGTAAAATTTTAGCCTTAGATATGTGTGATAAAAGGAAACACAGCAATCATGGCCTCTAATGTTGATTTGCAAATTGTGGGTACTTTGTAAAACCTCATGCAGGTCACATGGTGAGAAGTTTCTCTGAAAAAGAGCATGGTCTTTTTTGAGAATATCTTCCTCATAAGCAGTTTTAGGTTCTTGGATTTATTTTATAGATTAAGGAGATAAGCTAAAATTAAGAGTTCAGAGGTGGACTTTACCTATCTAAAATCTGAAGAAAAAAGTTGGAAGAAAATTTGATGTTTTTCAAACCTTCGTGGGTAGTCAAGGAATTCTGAATTAAATGACACTTAGATTGAAACATGGATATCTTAAAAATTGTGAAAATACTCGAATATTGTTAATGGGGGTACAAACTTAGTCTTCATTAAACATAGCAGCTGATTATGAAAAAGTTAAAATAAAAAAACATGAATTCATCTGCAAGACTGGAGGCTTAATAGTTACATGTGTCTTTTTAGCACATCTCAGCTGTTATTCTGACTCTTTGAAAGGGCAACTTTTTTTCTCTGGTGGAATCAAGTTGCTTTCTTCTGGGCAAGGACACCCCACTGGTTATGTGACCTGTGGTCGGTTAGGGGCTAGGTGCAGCCTTTCCTGATTCTTTTTTAGTATTCTGAAGAAAGCTATTGATATGTTCAGATAGAGCGTGCAGGGTTTTTACTTTCTGAGGTCTCATGTAGAGAAAGCAGAGTCGTGTTTCTGGGATTGATTTCAAGCTGTGCAGTACTTCGGCCTTTAAAAAAAATGCACTTTAGTGCAGCAGCTTTGCGTACTTGTAGGAAACGTTACGAAAAGTTCAGAATATCTTGCTTATGGCAAAGACCCATCCATGAATACAAAGTAAAGCGTAAATTTGATTCTGTGCAGATCATGTGTACTAACACAATACTGATAAAGTACTCTGTACTCGTTTGTTGTAGATGAATATGTGAGCAGGGTTCAGTTTGCTATGGCTTTCACCAGCTCCTCCAACATCCCAGGATGCTTTGCAGCCCTCAGCTCTCTGAAGTGTGTTGAGTTTATGTTACTTTTTGAAATAGTCAAGGACAGCTCGAGTTTCAAGGATTTGCTGAATAAGGCCATGATGGATGTGACAATGCTAATGAGAGCAATACTTGAAATCTGAAGGAATCAAACATCCAAGAGAACAGTGAAACTGCAACTGGGCAATCCACTTCAATGTAACATTCTTCAAACTAGGCTCACGAAAAATAGTCAGGAAATAGAAATTTGGATTTAAAACCTCAAAACAAGTGTGATGTGGTTTGACAGAACTGTTGACTCAGTTGCTTTTGATGAGGGAAGGTGTCCTGGAGTTTGAGAAAAGCGAGAACAGATTATCTTTAGTTCTTTTGTCTTACAGGTTATTTGCAGCATAATTGCCCAAGTTATGCTGTTAAACACTTTACAATAAGACGGATACATTTCCAAGAACTCAAAAGAACTACTTTCCCTCTAACTTCTGCACCTAGCAACTTGAGGCTAGCTGTTCAGGGAGAGGAAGAGAAAGAAACTAGAGTTAAGTCTATCTGCTATCTTCTGAACTGATTTTATTTATTCTGAAATCATTGGGGTGCATAATTTGTCTCTTGTCTCTGTTTTGGAGAGGGAAGGCTTGCTCACATCACAAGTAGAGCTATAAGGATTGCTTAGGTGTTACTGAATGCTTGAAAATTCGGTATTTTCTAATGTACAGTTACCAAGAAAATTAAAAATGAAATTATACTACAGTTGTCTTTGGTAGTTTTGAGCGAGAAGAGAGATGGCTTTTCAGCCGATTTGAGCTTCGATCTGACTTCCTTTGTCTGTAATAAGTTCGAAGATGTGGAACTTCTGCTTTTTGGTTCCCTTCCTCATGCCCAGCGTCCCTGCTGGGTTAAGCCTGCCTGTCCCAGGGTGCCCACCTCCAGGAGTGGGTTACCCCTGCCACCTCCTATAGCCTGCTGCACATGCTGCAGTTGGTCTGAAACTGCTTGTGTTGCCTGGTGAGCTGCTAAGCTCCTACTGGCTGGCCTCTGTGAGGTCTGGAGAGGAAATAAACCTCGCTTCTGTCAGAACTAACTGAAGTTCCTCTTCTGTAAGGCAGCTGGCTTTCACGAAACACGTAGGAACCATATCTCTGAGAACGTGGTATCGCTTCCACTAATGTCAGTCAGATAAAATAGTGGGGCCCGAAGTTACTTGGCAGTTTAAAATTCTTGTGCTGTAATTTTCCATGCTGTGTTTGTATAGTAAGTCATGGCACTGAAATGCTTTGCACTATTCTTAATTACTTAAATTGCATGAAGCTAGAAGCTGTTCCATGTACACCAGCTTCCTATCCCATCTCTGTGAGCAGCAGTGGCCCTTCCTTGTGCTTTGCTGTAAAGATAATACTGCTGCGTTACAACATAATAATGCACTGGTCATGCATCCTGAAGCATCTGGAAAAGTACAGTAGGAAGGAGCTCCAGTTTTAATAACCTTGTCCACATAGTATTCTTAAAAAAAACCCCAAAAACCAAACAAAAACAAACACCAAAAACCCCGCCCACCAAAACAGAAAATCAAGCCACCCTCATGCGTGCTAGGGTTGCAGAATTCCATCAATTTTGGAAACAGTATCTCTTTTGACGGCTGTGGTCTATTAAGAGTTAGCATCCTATTGAATTCTAATAAGTTTTTCATTTGAATATAGTTATGTCACTTGAAAATGTTCTACTTTCTTTCATAAAACATAGCTCCCAGTAATTTGTTTCATTATTTGATGTGTGCTCAGACTATGTAGATAGGGATTTAATTTTTTTAAGAGACCCTGAAGGCCTGTTAGATTCTGTGGGAGCATCAAATGCTTAGTAGCCTTGAGCTATAGTGTATCTTTTTCCAGTTCATCAAAGGAAATATTTTGTGTTATGCCTGTTTTGTACTCACTTGATACATTTGCTTGCTGCATGTAAATATGTTGTGTATTTCATGTTCAGAAAGGGATACTGGAATTCCAGGAAGAATGATTTTGAGTAACTGATTGCTGCGGCTGTATCAATCTGCAGTAGAAATAACTAGTGCTAAAATGTTGTAGAGGCTAACTTCTAGTTGAAGGATGTGTCTTAGCATTTAAAATTAATATACAGGAACTTAATGATTTTAGTATCTGTTAAATGAAATTTTGTGAACTACTGCTCTGTAGCACAATATTTGTACAGTCTGGAGGCTTCCAGAGGAGGCGTAACATCCAGCAGTTATTTTATTTGTAGATGAAGACTTAACTGCAATAGCCATTTATTTGATATTTTTCTGTATCTCAAGCGTTGACACTAACAGGTGGGGGAAAAAAGTGCTTGTTAATTTAGAATAAATTCCCTCAAAGTTAACAAGGTTCAAGTGTATTTACGTATTAGCCCTTAATGCTGGAAATAATATTCTAGGCTGAAACACTAGCTAAATGTAATGTAATTAGTTAAAACCCATGAACTTTCAATACCCCTCTTTATAACTCATTTTTAATACAGACTTTCATTTTAATGTTTCCCCAACTTTGTCCCTCTGACAACTTTAGAGTTGCTCCTTATTTGGTGTTGAGACTCTGCATCTTTAACAGGTAGGATTATTAATTCAAGAATAATGTTACTTTGATCTTTTTCTGGAGCTCAGTTCATTCTTCATGCCTTTCTCTTCTCCCTGCCTTTGTTCTTTCTCTCACTGTAATACACCAAGTGATCTGGTTTACAGCTGTTGGAAGTTTCATATTCTTTTTTCCTGCTTCATGTTGGACTCCTTCCTAGCAGGTTTCTGGAAGAGACTTGTTTGCAGCAAGATTTCTGGTGACTTCTTTGTGTCCAACATGTTTCTAGTCTGTATGTCCCATTTTCTGACTGTCTTTACCAAAAAGGAGTTCTGTTTCAGGGTAGCATTATAAATTAAAGTTTAGGACTTTGGATTAGAGTGTTTGTAATATTTGTGTATTAAAGAAGACTTCAAGCATTATTTGTACCTGGCTCCTTTTTTTTTTTTTTTTTTTTTTTTAAAGCTGGCACCTGAAGGATATGGTCACATACCTACCTGCCTCTGAAAATTGCACTGAGCAACCAACCTATTTCCATAGAAGTCAGTGGAAAAACAGGCAGCTAAACACTTCCCATTACTGTTAAAATGCTTATATAATTTTGTTCATTCCCCTAAATGTGAGAAATAAGTTTAACTGCTGACTATAACATTTGTGAAATGAGGTATTGTGCTTAAATAAATAGAATGCAAAATGAGGTTGGGATTTGGGCATTGATAGAGTTAGCCTAGCATTAGAAAAGTTTGAGATATAACCGAGTTTTCGGTTACAGACTTATTTTTTTTTTCTCTTGGGATTGCAAGCACAGTGCATGCCTTTGGACCCTCTTACCAAATATTAAAAGTTCCATTACAACGTTATGTTCTGCAATCTCAAAGAATAGAGAAGTAACACATCATTGAACTGTATTTGCATGTTGGCTGCTGTTTTGTGGTTTCTTTGACCTTAGAAGAGAATGGCTTTTTGTTTGCAATCTGTAAGTTTTCTTATCACTAGGTCTAAACTTTCTTCTAAACATGCTTCAGTGTTTCACGTCCTGAAACACGATGGCCTTGTAAAATGAACATTTGCAAGGAGTGTTTGTGGCATGGGTGACTTCTGTCCTTGAATTTTTATTTCTCATGAACTCTTAAAATATAAAGTGTTGAAATTCATCCCAATGACCTTCAGTAATAGGTCTAGTAGCTTCTAAAAAGTCCAGTGGGTGGTGGGTTTTTTAATTTTTGAGCTTTGGGTCTTTGGGCTTTTTGTTTATCTGTTAGGGGCAAAATTATGGCATTGAAGTCAGCAAAATTATAGATAATATGTAGAGATAAAAATAGATAAACTATATTAAATACCAAATAACTTGACTGTCTACAGTAGCAGTACCAAAGTAACAACTGGTGTCATAAAAGTACAGTCCTGGGTTGACAGTTTAAAACTAATTTCACTGTTTTTACCTTGCTTGACTGTTAAGCAGAGCTTATATCAGCAACTGAAAGTGGATGTTTAAATTTTGATCGACTTAACTGCATCTTAAAGTCATGGGTTATATATGGTAAGATGGAAAAGTTACGTATTTGTATAGTGTCACCACAGAAGTATTCTTCCTTCTCGGAGCTTCCTGCCAAGTTTAACCTTTTTTTTGTGGGGGGTCATAGCTCCAGTTAAGTCAGTCCTAGACATACCAGTGTTGGCTATATAATCATGCTTTGTTCTCTTCATAGCGACTAAAATCTGTGTTTTGGCAGGTGTGCTATTAACTTGGAGCTGATAAGCTGTCCCTCCCTCTCAAAAATGCAGGAGTAACTGCTTCATTGCTGTGGCTCATTATGGGACAAAATAACCCTTGGAACTGGTTATATTTTAGTTCTAAATGTTTGGGCAGTTCTGTGATTTTCCTTTTCCATTAGGATTAGGTACCACTGTTATTCCTGAAACTAATTGTGTTTATTTCCTCATGTGTTATATAAAAAGGAGAAAATTGTACTTTTTAACTCATTACTGAACGTTAGCTAATTATTCAGTCAAAAGAGCAGGTTTCCCCTTCCATTTTTTTCTCCAAAGAGAAAGAGAGTGCTGCCAAGTTTGCAGAGTTCTCATTACAAAATAAGGGTTTTGCCTTTGCTGTTATAGAAGATTAGAGTTCTTGGAAATGCACAGTCCTGAGGGGCTATTCCTCAGCTACTGAAGAAATTGCAAAGGTGGAATGCAGGAATCCTTCTACACCACAGAATATATTTTGATTTATTTTTTCTTTTCCTCACAAGTTTTATATTTAAAAAAAAAAAAGTGGGCTCAAAAACTGAGTGGTTTTTTTTTTCTGCTTTGTTTTGAAATGGGTTGTTTGGCAACAATTGTTTTAAAGCAATAAGGCTCAAATATTCTGTATAAAAGACACTGACAGCCTAAGTCAGAATTCTTTATGGAGTGTAACCTATTAAAATTCCTCATAGAAATGATATTAAAGGAGTTTCATTTTAACTGGTGAGGTTCTAAAGGCACTCAGTGACTCAACTTGACTAAGCACCTACAACCAGAGTTTGTTTGGTTTCATAGCAGTAGGCATCTTCAAAGGGATGGAGACAATATTTTTGTTTATTCTTTATTCAACTGGTTCTTTTCAATAGTAAATTTAATCAAAGATGATTCTATAAGGGGGAAAAAGTAGCAAAGCTGGATTCTATCTTTACATCCCTGACTAAGCTAAACGTAAAAGGGTTAGTTCTATTAATTCTGAAATGTTGCTTGGCTTCCCGCTTACTACAGCAGGTGATGCCTGACTCCATTTAGCAGCTAACTGCGCAAGGAGGCTTCCCCACCCATCTCCAGGCACAGGTTCTCCCCCCTCCCATGTGTCAGCGAAATCTGTACACATCTCTGCCAGCACAATCAGTAGGTCTGTGTTAAATCAGCTGCGGGATCCAGCAGAAAACTACTCTGAGCTGTTTTATTTACGGACTTAGTGTTCCACTGAGCTGTCCGGCTAGTTGAGTCTCCCAAGACTCCCAGTTGCTAGATTTGGGGCAAGTTAAAAAAAAAAAAAAAAGCTGTGAGGGTGAGAGGCTATAACTGGAGAGAAGATTTAGGTAAGTATTTTAGTGACAGCAAGCTGTTATGGTCTTGTGACATCAGCCTATACCCTTATACTTCAGTTCAGTTAGTAAGTCACCTTTGAAGGTAGAATGTGTTTTTAATTTTTTATGTATGTATCTGTACATTTATATTAAACTTTTCTAAACTTTCTTTAATTTTGAAACGATATTTTTGTACATTAAATAGTCTAATTTCCACATAGCAAATGCACTTTGATATAGATCAGAAAAAATAAAGCAACAAGGAAGTACGTAATCGCCGAGTATAGTATGTTACAATCAGTAAAAGTATGCCAACTTTGTAAGTAGTTGCGTGTATTCAAGAAGCCCAGTATTCTCCCAATTAGCTGGAAATGCCAAATTGCATCAAGTCACGTTCTGTTTACTTCAAAAAAAATTAGTCATATAAATCCAAAACAAATTTGAATGAAATACTCTTTTTTTAAAATTAAATCTTGAAAAAGTGATTTGACTAATGATAGATCACTTAACTCCTTATTTCTGAAGGAAGGTAACCTCTGTCAGCTCTTGCCCCTGGATGCCATTTTTGAGACTGTAAACCACAGCTGCATTGCCCTGGTGAATTCTGTATATTGCACGGCATATATTGATTTGCTTTGTTTTGAGGCAAATAGCTAGGTCTTGAATTTGGGGCAAGGGAGGTGATTAGTATATTTTCCAAAAGTTTCTGATGGAGGAAACTGCACCTGATGCATTATGTATTGGCTAAGACTTCTTTTGCAGTTTGAAATATAACAGCTTTACTTTGTCTTGCATTTTGTTTTTTTAGCAACAGAAAGAAGTTCCTTAAAAATAAAAAAATCACTATTTCGTAACAAAGGTGGTGTTCTTTAAGGAATGGATACACAGCCATTTTGTTCTGTAGATTTTGAAACTAGAAGAATATTTTGGTCAGGAATGGCCAATTTACCACCTAACTATTATTACTAGTTGTTCTTAGCGTTTCTTTCTAATCTTCATGTATTTTGGTCACTGTTTTTATTGCGTAGCTGCCTTACAAAAACTAATAGCAAGCAAAGAAGAAAGAACTTAAAAGAAAGTAATTGCTGTTTCAGATAAGTATGGAAGTTCCTGCTAGGTGCTGCATAACTGAGTATTTTGAGTTTTAAAGCTAAGTTTCAGTGTTGACTGATTTCCATGTAATTGTAAAATTATGGAAGAATTGCTATAATGAGGTATCTTTTCTTAAATGTAGTATTTAATTGGAACTAAGCTTAATATTTTATTAAACAGAAAACCTAAGAACTTTTAGTGTACCGTCTGCTTTTCGCTGATGCAGGACCCAATTTTCAGAATTTACTGTTTAAATGACAATTATTTGAATGTCTAATTATAAATGTGTGTTACCTCTGGTACTTCCTCTTATGGCACAATAGAAATTTCTGGTTTGCGTTACAGAACTATCTGAACAGCAAGTGAAGCACAAATGGTAGGCTGAGAGTAAAGTAACTCTCAGCATTTGCAGCCTGTGCCAATAACTTGTTAAAACTGCTTCTTTCTCTCAAGTTTCCATTTGCCCAAAGTTGCTTTAATAATGGTTATTAAAGAAGTGAAGGGGAAGCAAAAAAAAAATGGTGATGCAATGTGTGTTGAAGCTGTTGAAATCTGTAGTCCCTCTTTCTTTCTCTTCTTTTCTCTTAATTTTCTCCAAATAGCCAGGTGACGCCCTGTCATTCTCACGCTTTGGTGGTTATCTTGTGCCACACGTCCCACTGGGGGATGTACTTTTCTTATGGGGTTGCTGTGCATTTGTCAATCTGTGCTGTTGGGACTTTTTGTTTCAAGTCTTGTCTTGTTTTGGCTTTCCAATTGGGAACACTTTGTTCAGGTTTTTTTTTAATGTATGTTGGCTCCTATGAAGTAGGATTCTTTTTCTTTTTTTTTTTTTTTTTTTAAGGTAGATGTTCTTAGACAAATATGTTTAAGAACAAACTGTTGTTGAGTTGCTTTCAATTTAGTGTGAAATTTAAGAAATGGTTATATGCCTGCTGTAAAGGGATGTAGATGATAGAGGAGCACAGTATCCTTGTAATAAAAAGTAAAGAAATGCCACCTGCATATGTAATCACTGTTTAAAGGATGAAATTCTCTTCCTGATGGTGAGGTCTAAACTTAATGTAGTGAGATAATTGCAATCTGACAGATACTGGCTACAGAGGTGAGGATAGCAGTTGTTATCCTGAAAACCCATAGGAGAAAAGGAAGATATTAAAGAAGCAGTGCTGTACAGGCAAATGTACCATCTTTTGCATATATTGAAGATGTCCTGATCAGTTAATGTGATAGTTAATTTGTGGTTTAAATGCTTGATGTTTTCACTGTGATAGTTAATTTACAGTTTAAAAATTTGGCATGGCTTCTATAAACAGTGTTGAAATTTTAATTTCTAATTACAACCAGAACCAAACAACAGCTTTAAATAATGGAGGAAGGTCTCTTAATATTGACAAGGTATTGTGTTTCGTTAACTGGATATGCAATGTTTAATAAGGGTTTTTTTCTGCCCAGGTAAAGATACAAGGTTGCCCTGCTGGTTTTGTTGCATGTTGGTTTAGTGAATTAACAGGAACCAGATTCACTTGCACACACTTGGAGAGGGAACTGACTGGGTGCGGGGGGGACATACAACAGTAGCAGTATTGTCTGGACAATCTCTTTTCAAGTAGAGGTATACAGTATAACATCTTTCTTTTATTTCTGGTATGCTCTAAGAATGACTTTATCAGTGGTGGTAGGTCTAGTGGGCAAATAGGCGGTCTTACCTATAGTCACAGTAATTTAAATAGCTATGCTATTAAATAACTTGTATTTGTGTAAAAAAAAAAACAAAAAAACCACCTAAACAAAACAAAAAAACCCAAAAAACAAACAAACAAAAAACAACCCACCATGATAGTCAGCTGTTTAACAGACTGTAGGTAAGGTGGCAAGAAACAGTTGGTTGCAAATAACTAACTTGAGGAAATACGGTTGCTTAACAAAGTAGAGAATATAAAGCAGGTATAGTTGAAGGTGTAACGAGGATAGCAGGGATAGAAAATTTCAGGGGGTTTTTTTTTCAGTTTAAGCACTAAAAGATAGTTTGAATTCAGCACATCTAAACTATTAAAAAGGTATCCAAGTCAATCCTTTGATTTGGCTTCTCTCGGAATACCTTGTTTGCTCAATTGGTTTAAATAGCTAATAATTGAAAATGGTCACCTGAAAGTGCTGGAATGCATTTTAAAATAAACCTGATTTTAACTGCATAAAGTCTTTGGATTTCATGAAACTAGGCAAATGAAATTATATTAAATGGGGACTTTGAGATAGATAAGGTTGGAGAAATATAATTGGTAATTTTGGAGAAATATAATCAATTTTGAATAACAAAAAGAAGGTAGGGCTGTAGGAAATAGCATTGAAGAGCTACTGTAGTAGCACTGAAGAGCTTAGTACCAGATGGAGGTTTCCTGAGTATGCTGCTAACAACAAGGTCTGTCCAGGCTTCCCTCAGGCTTGCTGTAAATACTGTTTCTTAAGCTATATGAATTTTAAGAAATAAAAAAGAGAGAAGCTGAGGCCTTTTATTTAAAATTATACTTTAAACAAAATGCTTGCAATTTAAACAAATTCATTCAGTTCTAGACTTTCAGCTTAGTCCTGGAAACACTGGGGGGATAGTTCTGCACCTGTCTGAATTTAGGAGAGCAGACCTGCACCCCAGAGATCTGATTTGTCTAAATGTGCTCTTTTCTGTTATTTCTTGACCAGTTGCGGCTAATCTGTCCATATTCTGCTTCTCAGTTTTTTGTTTGTTTTTGGTTTTCCACAATAAAATTGTAATCCAAGCTACAAGAAAAGAGAATGGAGCAGAGGAAACCAGCTCTTCTCCAAATCTGGCCAGACCTGGATTGCCACTTATGGATCTTTAACCTGAGCTGCTGCAGTTCATCTGTTACCTTTTGCTCTCAGTAGCTTAAAGCAAGTGTTGCTGCCAGAGGGGCGAGTCTTGAGAGGGAGTGGCTGAAAGGGAGTGGCACAGGAAAAGGAAGGGGAACTGGAAGCATTTGAGTGGGATTGTACTGTGACTTTTGCCTCCTTTTCAAGCCGAAATTCTGTGCCTTTCCTGACTGAGAAAAGCTTGTATGGTAACAGTAGTGGTTTTGCAGGGAGATGTTGCTGATTCTGTTTTAATTAGAGGAACATGGACTTGGGAAGTACCAACTGGCTCAGCAGGTCCAGTTCTGTTTCACTCTTGGGCAACTGTGTGATAGATTTTAATTTTTAAACGTGCAGAACATCTTATCTGTGTACTGTTACACCATAAAATACTTGCAGTGTGCCATAAGATTAGTAGAAAAAGACTCCAGCTGTAACTATAATAATGCAGAAAGCAAGCAGGAAAGATTAATGGCATTGCTATTTCAGGAACTATTAGGTTTGACAGGACTGTATGTTTGATCTTGTGACTTTTGGGGGATGTAAACTGTGCTTTACACTGCAGAGGGCAGCCAAAAAGGGGGGTGGGGGGTGGGAGAAAAGAGGCACTATCTTGAAATCTGATATGACTCTCTCCCCACCCTGGTAGCTTCAGATCTAGAACTGAGTTTAGGCACGACCATCCTAGTAAGACGCATCAACCAGGGCACCTAGGAGGATATTTTGTTGATAAGAGCACCAGTGCTGTACGTCTGCATCCTGTTTCTAGATATGGCGAACTTATGTTCTCATAATTGTTCTTAACATTTGTTTAGCCTAGCAGAAAGGACAAGCTCTTCTGATTTATCTAAGTAAAAGAGATTACCGGTTCCTAACTATTTAACTTCTATTTTCTGTATCTGCTCCAGTTTAAGTTCTTGTTGTTGAACATGTGTGCAGTTCCAGTCATCCAGTACTTCCTATGAGGTCTTATGCTTTGTATAATTCTATTGCTACTTCCCTGTTTCTGCTAAAAAGCACCTTTTCTTAATGCCTTTTAGTATTGCATGAGCTGGTTGTGCAACTATGTGTGGCTGCTGGTTTGGTTTTCCTTCTGTTAGCCAAAATAGCCGGCCTTTTTCCTTCACCTCTGCTTTATAGCTGTAGGTTTTTTGATTGATTCCTTCCAATTTTGCATGTTTTCTAGTATGATGATCTGGTCATCTTCAGAGTGGGCAGTATCTTCTGACTTTGCTGTCAGTTCTTGAAATGCTCCTTGTCTTTTTACTCTGATTGCAAATCTGCATGTGAAGCAAACAGGCTTTCTAGTGATGATTCCTTTTTATCCTGGTAACTCATCTCTTAAGATTTTCCTTCGTACAACTCCTGTGCAGAATTCTGTGATTAATCTTTATCTGTATGATTAAACTTTCAAAAACATACTTGCATCTGCTCAAGTCTGCTACCTTATCCCTTTCTAAGAAACCACCTATCAGGACAAAATAGGATTACTGTGGTATGAGCTATCTGTAATGTAACTCTGCTATAATTTTGCTGCTTCTTCTATGTCTTGATGTCCTTAATTAGTTTTATTCAAAATCTATTCTAAGATGACATTTAAGTTAATGTCTGTAGTTGAGTGAATACAACACAGTTGTTTTGAATATAGATAATGTTTAGTTTTATTTTGTCAGTGTCATAACTTTACAGATTCATAAAATTGTTTCATAGTAGATTTACTTTTTTTACAACATTAGGCCTACTCTGAGTCAGGGGCAGGGGGTATTACATCCTGAGGTCTGTTCCAACCTAAATTATTTAATAATTCTATGAGCTACTTCCTTCAGTGAGCTAGGATGAGTAATAGTGGATTTTCATGTTCCTTTTAGTTACATTAGATAACTTGAGAGTGTAAGGTTCTTTCATCTGTATGGTTAAATAGTGGTATCGTCGTTAGGCATGCTGTTAAAATCCTTATCTACACTTGCTGTGTTGTCAAAAGTTTCTTTAATTTTTAGGATATGCGTAAAATCACATCCATCGATTTCAGTACTTCTTTACCACATAGCATTTGTATTTTTTCATTTTTCTCTCTGATTTAAAGATTTCTCAGCTTTAATCTTCAACCTATTGATTTGTATTTCATCGAATTATTGAGGATAATGTGCAATAACTTCTCTTTGTTCCCCAGCTGTAAATGGTTCCGGGCATGTGCTGCCTTTTATATTCAAAGTGTGCCTGTTACATGGCACCCTAACCTCTGCTGCTATGATGTTAATAAATTTCCTTTCCCCTTGATCTCATTGCAGGAAGGTAGAGTCACAAAAGGAGGTGTGTTAAACACAGAATTGAGTTGAAAATGGTGTAATTGGTAGGAAACATATGCAACCTTAAAATATTTAGTCAAATAGTGGAATGGAAATAATGGAAATTCAGTCAATTTAGTGGAATGTTTGAGTAACAGTCCAAGATGAAGTTTTAGGCTAGTTTGCACAAAGTAGTCTTGTCACGTCCAACTTAGTCATCTTCTCTTAGATTTTGATTCATTCAGAAATAGTCATAGTCTCTGGTTTTGCTTTTGTCAAAATAAATGGAGTGGACATATGATTTTCCTGCACTTCTGCATTCCTAATCTAATTCCTTTTTTTTGGTAGGTTTGAATTTATTTTCAAATGGGCTTTGTACTTTTAAATATTTTAGTTGTATTTGTCAGAACGATAGCACTAATGTAAGTATGAACTTTTTTCTTTGTGGAAAATAAAGTCTGAAAAATGTTAAAGTAAACCAGAATGTGCTAAACTGGCTCTTAATATTCCAGGTGTATTGGAGTCTGAAAAGGCAATTTAAGGGATTTGAAAAAGAAACAAGTGGGGGCTGAGCGAAGAGGGTAAGCACACAATTGTAAAAGTGACTTCTCACAGGTTAGCAGCCAGGAAGCTGTGGAAATGGCAGAAGGATGCTATAGTAAAGGTTGCGAGGCTACTGTGACGGAAGCATGCGTGGAGCACTACTCAGCTATGCCAAGCATTTTTACTACCCAGCTGCTAAGTAATCTGTGTATAGTATTGCTGTTTTCCTGGCTACTGGCCGGAAAGGGAAGTTTGAACTGCTAAGAAACGTTGTCCCTTTGTAGGATGAAACTTGGACACATGCCAGTTATTACCTTTTGCAAGACTGACTGTTTTTGGTTTCGGTCACATTGACTGACAAGGAATGTCAGGAATTCTGCTGAACATGTTTGAAATGGAATAGCAAACAATAGGTCTTTGATTCAAGTATAAAAGTATAAAAACTCTTGCATTAATTTAACTTGTTCTGGTGGCGCTGACTGGTGAGCTCTTGGTTTGTCTATACCATTTTTGCCTTCATTTCTCCTACTCTATGTTAGGAAGCTGACTGAAAACGAAATGAGGTTCTCTTATCTTTTTTTTTTTAATTATCTGGATTTGATGTAATTTTTGACATATTTGTAAGAGTGTAATTAATCTGTACCAGTAAAAATTATTTCTTGCAATTGCAAGGTCATCGTTTTTCCTCTGTAAGGGAAGGTGATTCTTCATCTGCTTTTCTATTAATGGGTTCCCTGTACTGTGTTTTGCCGTACAGTGCCCAGTGACAGGGCAAGAGGTAACGGGCACAAACTCGAACATAGGAAGTTCCATCTCAACATGAGGAGGAACTTCTTTACTTTGAGGGTAGTGGAGCACTGGAACAGGCTGCCCAGAGAGGTGGTGGAGTCTCCGACTCTGGAGACATTCAAAACCCACCTGGATGCCATCCTGTGCAACCTGCTGTAGGTGGACCTGCTCTGGCAGGGGGGTTGTACTAGATGATCTCCAGAGGTCCCTTCCAACCCTGGTGATTCTGTGATTCTGTGAAAACACATACGTTTATGATTCTTCTTATTTGTAACTTAACCTTTGGTCTTTGTCCCAGGAGATCATTTTAACAGAAAGTTAAAGCTAACAGTTATTACAACAGACAGTGACAGAGGAACTGAATATGGAATTAAAATAATGGTGTGTTAATAATGATTCCTTTTAATCTGTTGTCTTTCTCCTTGTCAACTCTAACACAATAACCCAGTTCTCTTTTCTTTTAGTACTATTTTGTGAAGATGTGTTACAACTCTAACAATACTGTTGTGTTATGAACAAGTCAGACACTGAATACACACTGTGGGATGCAACATTAAAAAAAGGATAATTTACTCTTTACCATCCATGAAGGTGCAGTGGATATAATGTAACCTGTATTTGATTCAAGTGCAGTGTCCTGTTGCTACTTGGCAACCCCCAAGCCTAGCTATCTCCCCTGGTATATAGTCTTCCAATTTGCATTGATTTGTGGCCTGGGGATTTCTTGAACTTAAACCCAGATTTTTGATGTAAATGCTCTTTACGGAGTTGTCTCCTGTGAATTTGTGTAGGTGCTTTTTCAATCCCTGTAAAATAATAGTATTCACATACTATGCCAAGAATTACAAAGTTCACCTGCCTGTGTGTTGTGTGAACAACTGCCACGCGTTTGATTCTTATCAGCTAATTTTGCTCAATGAGGTCCTTTTCTTGTGTTGAGAAACTGTGAACAATTGTTACCTATATCTATCTTCATTCCATAGGTGTTTTTATAGATTCTGTTCCCAACTGTTTCTTTTCCTGGGGGAAGACTCCTTGTCTGTTAACCATTCCTTGGCAGCTGTGGACATGCCATTATGAGCAGCCTGGTTGTGTCCTTCTCTGTGCTGCTTTCCGTTCTGTTACATACTTTGTGACATGAGGAGGAACCAAGACTGGGTGCAGTATTAAAGATGGGTTTTATACATTGACGTAATGTGTTCCGCTTTGTTTTCTAAGTCTTCTATAAAAATTCTTGACATTTGTTTTTGTTTTACTGCTACTGCTATTTTTATTACTTCAGAATCTCATTCCGAAGTGAATACCTTTTTCACAGCCTGTCGTTGTCATCATCTGTGGGATGTTAGGATTCTGGGCTCTCTTAAACTTCTGTGCTTTACTTTACATCTCTTTACGGTGGATTTATTGTGCTAGTTTAGTATCTACTCACACAGTTGCATAAAGAATTCGTGACACTGTAGATATTTCTTGCTCTTATAGTTTAGAATAGCTTAAAATTATCAGAAAGCTTTTTCATGTTTATAAATATTGCAATAACATTTTCATAATATTTAAAGTACACAGTACAGTCGTAGGTGAAATTAGTAACAGGAATGGGTATTTTGTTTTGATTCCACTGCGTTAATTTTCAAACTCAATCTTTTGCAGTTTTGTTGCTAGAGAAGATGGAACATGATGACATTTGTAATAAAACTCTGAAGATTACAGACTTTGGTCTGGCTAGAGAGTGGCACAGAACAACCAAAATGAGTGCAGCGGGGACTTACGCCTGGATGGCTCCAGAAGTTATCAAATCCTCCATGTTTTCTAAAGGAAGTGATATTTGGAGGTAAGAAGTTTGTCTGCTGAAGATCGTGTTCAGTAGAGCTATTGTCGAGGCTTATGAATGAATTTTTATGTGCATTTTTTTAGTGTTTCCTAGGTTATTGCCTCAGCATATGGCAAGTATAGCTGTTTTAGAAAACATACTCATTTTTCAGCATATATTGCATTTGACCTACCTTTAGATATTAATGACTTACAAATTGGGGGAGAGAAAATAGCAGAAAAACTTAATTTTATTTTTATTTAAAGAAAGCAAGATCTCATTAAAAGAAGCCTTTAAAGTATCTATTGGCTAAGATACCCAAGTATTTTATCTGGAGTCTTAAAACAGCCATATGCTCTTGATACATTAACATATGATTGATTTCATATTAGTATGTTTACTTTATACCAGATGTCTGAAAAGTCTCATTCTGCATTAAGAAATGTGACCAGCCAGTTATTACCTTATATGTCTGATAAATAAAAACAAGCTGCAAACCAGGACTTTGCCGAATGTTAACTTAAATTAGTGCTGGTTTTTAGGAATCTAGAATGTGATCATGTGTAAAAGTGAACATCAGATCTAAGCTTTTATGTTATATGAAGATATAGAAAGGTTTTTCTTCCAGTTGCGGGAGTGAGGAGAGTGTGTTCAGCAAAAAATTGTTCTAACTTGCTCTCTAATTTTAAAGGTGAGGAACTCCCTATGTTAAATTTGTGAATTTCTCATTAAGATGTTATTGTGGATCATATAAATAATATGGCTCTCAATACTGATGCATTTTTGAGTGGTGTACTGTGGGATACATGTATTGTAGAAAGGTAATTTAAACTTTAGTTTTAATTTAGTTCTGTTTTGTGAATGGGGAAAAGCAGTGATTGCATAATAGGCTCTAAAAGCTTCTGTGCCTCACCCTGAAAAGTCTACATTTCCTTTCTTTTTGAAATGTTTTCTGTCTGAAGGATCTAAGGTAGCTATTTGGGGAAGGAGGGGAGGACTTTAATCTGTTTTCTCATGCCTTCTTATGCATGTTCTGTGTTGTATAATTCTTAAATAGGGTCCTATTTTACTTAGATGCCTGATATTCTACAGCGTGAAGTAATACTTTTGGTATTCAGGATGATTCTGTATCTAATGCTTTGTGACACCCATTTTTCTTGTGTCTGGAACTGATTTTCAGCATTTTGTTTACATCAGTCTGAGTTGATGCCCAGTTGAGAAACATCTTTGGCCATTCTTTTTTTCCATTCTTTCTTCCTTTTTTTCTTTAAATTTTTTTTTCTTTTGCGGGGTGGAGGTTGGGTGTAGGTGTTTCCCTAATCAGCTGTATTCCATGCTTAATTACAGGTCCTGTCCAGTCTTGTTGCTGTGATTTTAGGTATCTGAGGGGGTATGCTTTGGTGCAATTATTTTATATTCTGCTGCAACATTAGTTTACATTTTTGGAACCTACAGTATTTCTCTTCTTCGCCTTCTCTTCTGCACGCCTCTCTTGTAAAAATGTAAGTATTTAGCTTAATGATGGACGTCTAACAGGAGAGGTTTTTAAGTAGAAAGGCTGTGTTGTACAGTATATAGCTTAGACCTTCTTGGCTTCTAAAGATTTTCTGCTTACTGCACCTTGATCTATTCTGTTGCTTATCTTTATTCTTTCCTTAAATGAAAAGCAAATAAAGAATACCCTGGTTATGGGAGTGGTTTTTGTTTTGAAAACCATTTAGGTTATAAATTTAAATATGGATGTCTAAGACAAGAACACATATTTCAGGAAAGTTCTAAACTTTAGTTACACATACAGAGTACTGAGTCTCTAAAAGAAGTCTACAGATGTCTTTAAAAAAAAAAAAAACTACAAAAAAACCCCAACCCCAAAACCAAAGAACACCCAAAAACCAAAACAGTTGAGCCTGCTGATGTATACTCACACTTGCAGCTAGTCTTCCAGAATCAGGCAGTGCTCGTAAATGTTTTGGCAGTATTTTCATGCAGAGCCTTCCAGGCTGAATGTTCTCAGGGGTCATCTTACATAGCAGAACTGGTGCTTTACAGGCCCTGCATGTGTATCCTTCTGCTTCCCAAACCAGAATTATTAACTACTTCATTTATTACTCTTTGGCATATGCTTCCAAATTCCCAAACAATAATTCTGCCCTTTCAGCCCTACAGTTCCATCGATCATCACTCATTTCTCAGTGGTATGTCAGTCTTGGTTTTGTGTGTGGAGCCTGAGAGTGCAAATATGCCCACAGATTTCCAAGTGCTGACAGCGTGCTTCAGCAGTGCTCTTTACAGTAACGTGTGCCTCCACTGTACAAGCTCTTGACAGAGCTAGGAAGCACTTATTCTACAGCAGAATTAGCAGCTGCTTTTACCTGGCACATTAGTATAATTTTGAAGTGATTCATGTAGCAAAGCTTAGCAACCTCTGCTTTAGAAGATGGATTGTAGTGTAAAATAAACCTTGAGAACTTAAATTACCTTCATTTTGATCAGCTTTTAAAATATGTAAAAACAGCGAGTTATTTCTGGAATGTGATATAGTAAGGCTTAAGTCACATTTGATGGCAGGAGAATAATTTTTCATAATGAAAATACTTAAAATGACATCTTCGTAAAAGTGTATTAGTTTTCATGGTTTAAAAATTTATAAATCAAGCATATTATGCCTGTATTTTTTGACTTTTGATGAAGATGGAAAAGGAGATGACTTTTTCTCTTTTAAAACGAGCTATTCCTTAGAAGCTCTGACTGTGGTGAAATTTAATGCACAAAGTAGCTACTCACGTAGTTGAGAGAGTTAATGAGTAGTTGTTGTCCTAGATAATGATAGATTAGTACCTCCCAAAAACTCCGTCATTGCAGGACTAGAATGTCTTCAGGGTTCCTCCCCAGAGTTTTCCCCCCCGCAGTGCTGGCTCTTGATGCTTGATATTAAGACTGCTTTCATTAAAAGAGATGCTTTCAGGCTATTACTGTGTTGATCTGCTTAAAATTTTACAGCCACCTTCTTGGCACTGTTGAAAGTTACTTGGGTTTAAGGACTTGAATTGAAAAAATAACGCTAATAGTGTGACACAACTTTTATGAAAGATGACTTCTTTTTCATTAAATTTATTGTTCTGCTTAACTTCAGAGTTCATGCTAAAATATGCA
This sequence comes from Chionis minor, assembly GCA_013398295.1. Classification (NCBI taxonomy): domain Eukaryota; kingdom Metazoa; phylum Chordata; class Aves; order Charadriiformes; family Chionidae; genus Chionis; species Chionis minor. The sequence continues at coordinate 1,873,693 of VZSF01000462.1, forward strand.
TAGAATTGTCTGAACAAGGGAATTCCTCAAATTAAGAGCAGTCTATGCTTGCTGAGAGCACATGACATTATGCTTTCTCTATGAGATGTAGTTCAGTAGGATTCCTCCATCATACATAAAATGTGTATGTGCTGTAGGAAGTGTTGTACTCATTATTTTCAGAAGTACTGCTGATTTAAAACAAAATTGGAATTCATTATTTTATCCTTCTTTGAGCATACAAGTGCGGAGATTAGACTGGAAAAAATTGGGAGGAAATGATTCAAAAGCCCAAGACTTCTCTTTTTTATTCTATTTTCTCTTTTTTAGAAATAGACTGTATTCCTCAGCTTTTGATTAACTGTTAGCACTATAAATTCATTAGCTTTTTAAGATTCTATGATAGGCAAAAATTCTTAGATAAACAGAACATAGAGAAACAAAACACTGATGGGATTCATGCTCATATTGCTTAGTTTGCTATCTTATTATTTACAAAGTGATGTTTTAAGGTCTTGTATAATGATAAATGACTTTTTCTCATTAAGGAGGGAGTGATAGCAAAAACTTTAATGGTCTATGTTCTTCTTCCTGTCACATCTGCTGTAGTTGAGGTGGTATTTCTAGTAGTAAGGGGTACACAGTGAGGGAAGGGGTACATAGCCCTTATAGCCCTTACATCCCCAGTGCTGTAGACATTTCTTCTCATGTAGGAGAGTTCAGTCCAGTTCTGCAAAACTTGCAGGCCGTTTCTTCACACACCTAGAGATAATGGGCGAGAGCAATACTTTGTATTCTGCTTTTTCCCTTTGCCTGCTCACTTTACTATTCAAAAGCAGCAATAGGTTGTCTTTTGTATCCTTGTTTTATGGATAGTGGTTCCCTGGCAGGAAGAGAAGGCGGTGGGAACCGAACACAGTCATAAAGTCCACTTTAGGCTTACATTCTAAAAGGAGTAATTCCTACTTTCACAAAAATGACTGTTAAAGCGATCCGTTTCAGTGGTGGTGGAATAAGAGCTCTAGACCAACAGCAGCAAGCATACATCATTTGAGCAAGCCAAGTACTGGGCATACAGACCCAAAGAAGGTAAAAGCAACACCCGGCTCCTCTTCTAGCCTAGAGAGCATAGCAGAAATTCCTATGATTAATTTTGCTGCAATGGAAATTCCTATGATTCTTGATTTCTGTACCTGACTCTGAGAAGAGATCTCTTCACACCACTACCTTTCACTGGGGACAACGTTGTTTTGTTTGGCGTTTGTTTGGGGTTTTTTTCCTAGTATGGAGAAATTAGTTGTGTGTGTAATCATTTCTGAATCTTGTTGGATCTTATGTGGGAAGTAAAAAGTTAACAGGTCTTTATATAGCACAAGGGATTAGAAATGCAAACTTCCAAGCAAAGTTGAGGCTTTTCTGGTCTTTTTTTATCACTATTATTTAAAAAAAAAACCCCAAACCAACATGTACATCTAGGTAAATTGTTGTGAAATGTTTGGAAAGGGCCCGAATGCTTTGCTGAGGTTTTCTTTTTTTTGTTTTGTTCGGTTGTTTTTTGGTGTGGAGAAGGTTGCTTGTTTTCCTGTCACTCAGACTTCTGATTTTAAGTGAGATTTACATGATACTAGCACTTCTATAAAAGGGACTTCAGGCTACATTTTGAATAGGAGTGTGAGCCAGTCTTAGAGTCGCATCCAGTTTGGTTAATTGCTATTAGTGGAAAGGTGCAAGATGATTGAAGTAGAGCTGACTCTTAAAGACATTCGCCCTTTGACATGGGAAATCCTCATGAATTTCAGTACATGGTTGGACAGATACTTGTTTGTTCTTGAGTAAGCAATGTGTCAGTATTCCAAAAATAACTGTTAAAAAAATTACCTTTTGTAGTTACGGAGTGTTGCTGTGGGAACTGCTTACAGGAGAAGTTCCTTACCGTGGCATTGATGGCCTTGCTGTGGCTTATGGAGTTGCTGTCAATAAGCTCACTTTGCCCATTCCATCCACCTGCCCTGAACCATTTGCAAAATTAATGAAAGGTACCTATGTTGTTTCTTCCTATGTATTTAAATAGTTATGTTTTGGGTGAATGTATCCTTGCCTGTAATAGTTATGGGGTTGCAAAATAAACACCTTATTTGATAATGTACTGTGACAAATTATTTTGGTTTTCTTTAAACAGCAATCTGGTATTACAGACAGTTGAATGCGTTTCTGAGGAAGTCATATGGCATTACTGTATATCTCAAAAGTTCTTCAGCAGTGACAGAGCACATTTTTTGCTCTGGTTTTTCTGATTTCCTTTTGCACTCAAATTGCATTAATTTTCATTAACTATAGGCTATACTACAGATTAATACAGGATCAAGATTAAAATCCCAAGGGGAAGAACAGCAAATGCCATTTTTCCCTGATTGTTTCTTCCTGACTGTCCAATGTTTTGGAAATACTTTAGAGAAAATAAACATTGTTTGCTAATGGCTATTTCCTTGTGTTTAATGCATTTATTTACCTTTTATATGTATCACTTCTGTACACTACTACTAGTTTTGCTATTTCAGATCCTAAAGATAGAGTTGAAAAAAAATTTACTATTGATAAAAAAATAGTCCTCTTGAGTACCGGTAGGTAGGTGTCACTCCTGTGAATGGAAAAAGAACTAGGGAAGCCTTGCAGGTAAAGGGAACACATTAGAACTTGAAGTACAATAGCAAGTAACTTGAAATTCGTGTAGTTCTTCAAAAAGTTTTATGTACTATTAAAAACTGATGGGATTTTGATAAATTCTAGAATGCTGGGAGCAGGACCCTCATATCCGACCATCGTTTGCCTTAATTCTTGAACAGCTTACTGCCATTGAAGGGGCAGTTATGACTGAAATGCCTCAAGAGTCTTTCCATTCCATGCAAGATGACTGGAAATTGGAAATTCAGCAGATATTTAATGAGTTGAGGACCAAGGAAAAAGTAAGTTGATTTTTTCCAATTGCATAGCAGTGAAGAAAGGGTATATGTGCATGTGCATTTATGTGATACAGCAGTTTTGAACTTTTGAATTGTGGCTTACCAATATAATACTAGAAACCTGATTTAGAAGTGGAGATACACTTGAGAGGATAAACTACTTGGAAGAGAAGATTTACTCTCTCATTAAAACATTATTAAATTAAGCTGCCTATTCTTGTTGGTGGATGTACTATTCTTAAATCACATTAATATGTTTCTGGAGAGTATTTTAAGATAACCCTGTAACTATGTTGTGGCAAACTTGATTTAGAAAAAAGGCTTGGATACTGGTTTTCTCAAATTTCAGACAATGTTGCTTTTCCCCTTTCTTCCTTAACAAAAATAATAAACAGTTCTGTATGCTGAAACTATAACTAGAGGTATTTCAGTTCAAGTGAAATGTTAAGTTTGATAGGAAGCGTAATGTTATTGTAGCAAGTGAGGGTTATCGTCTGAATGACTTATGCAAAAAGTACAGGCAATGAAGAAACACGTCCATACCTGTCTCCCCAAAGAAGACAGGTTGTAGATCTGTAAATGTGGCATATAGGCTCTTTTCAAAATGTGTTACTTTTTTCCTTGGATATTTTAATCCATCACTTAACAAACAAACCAGAGTTTATTTACCCCTTAGCTAATCTTTATAACCACTGCAAATTTTCAGCTGCTGCTGAACATTCTCCTCAGCTGTGTGAATGGAAAGCTTTTCATCCTGTTATATGACTGTGTCACATGGCTTCTTTTCCAAAAATGGCATAGTGCTTTTATCTCTCTTCTTCCCGAAAAGACTGATAATACTGATCTCTTTCAGTGTTGTGGTTTTGGAAGTCTTCAGGTATTAATAAGATCTATTAGGTCAAACTTTTACTCATTAATCAGCAAATCCAGTTTCTCTTGTTTTATTATCCAGATTCCTGTCACTGATCTTCTTTCCATATTCTCATATCATGGTATGTTGGTGCTAAATGAGTGCTCACAGTTAATTCTCTTTGCCCTCTTTTACTTCAACTTCTAATGATCCTGAGGTTTATATTTTCCTCTAGACAACTTGATAATGGTAACAGTTGGAATAGGTCAGCTGTCCTCTTGGGTCCCTGTTAAAAATGCTTCTAGTAGAAACAGATTCCTTCTTTGCAGGTCTTTCTTGCAGTATAATTATTGTCCAGTATATATCATGAAGTGGTAATGATAAGGAAGAAGACAATGGAGATGCAGTGACTTGTGTAGAAGTCTTTATAACATAGTCACTTAACTTTGACAAAAGCAAAAATCAAACTCTTATCTTGCAAGTCACTGTCAGTAGCCTTTGTCCCTCGCTACTTCTTATCAAGTGTCACAAATGTCTGTTTGTGGACTATTGGCTGGTGATTGGTGTGACGTTACAGATTTACTGTGATATCAGCATATGTTGTATCAGAATTTATTGATAACAACTAAGATTGCAGTATTGTCAATAATAAGTAATCTTAGGTACTTCCTCTGTGCCTTTTCTTCCACCCTCTGCTTTTGCCTCCTCCGTTTTGATTCACGGAGCTGGGTAAGTGTTGTCAGTGTAGTCTCTGCCCTGCCCGCAGCGGGCGTACAGGTTGCTGGAGCTGGGCTGTGTGCCTCTGCAGCTGTCAGACCCCTTTCTTTCCAGGTGGGTTATAGTGCCTCTACAGAGACTAGAGACTTTCCTTTTTACTTGCCATAGGGTCACCAGCCACTGTGTTTACTTGCTACTCTCTTTTCTGCCCCTCCTGCAACTGCTCAACCAACCATTTTCTCCTTTTTACTCTGGGAGCAATTGTAACAGGCATTCCCATTCATGTTTTTATTTATTATTTTTATCTTCTGGAGGCATTAGTCCAGTATGAGATTAGCTGTTGAAGAAAAATCTCACTAAATCAAGTTTAGGATTAAATAAATCAGCACAAAGCTTTGGGAGAAGAGTCATATTTTTGGTGTAAAAGTGAGTTAAGCTTAATTAGGCAGGGGAAAAGATAAAACGAAATATACTTCTCATATGCCAAAGTAAACACATCTCCAAAGGCATCTGCCCTAATTAGGCAAACTTGTTTAAGAATGAAAGCATGTAACTTTGACTTAGACAAAGTTTTCATATGTACGGCCTTATTTAATTTGGCACGTTATCAATTTTACTGTCAAGTACTAGGGAGAAAGTAATGTCTATGAAGTATTTCTATAATAATAATAATAATAAAGTAAAAAACCCCTGCATGGAGTCTCATGCCCTATAAAAGAGGAACTTCTGTAGCTGGAGAAATTTCCTCAAGGGCTTGCTCTAAATGAGTGACGGTGACGCCCACTCCAAGAGAAGATCACAATCTTCTTTTGACAAATGTTCTTGAGCACCTTAAATATAGAATTCTTTCCTAGCTTCCTTACAATGGGTGTTTTAATTGTAAAGTGGTGGAGAAACATTGCATAACTAATTGCAGTAAGTCTGGTTTTAATTAGTTTATTTGGAAAAGAGAAAATGCTTAATCTCTCAGTGAGGAGACACTACTACTTTTTCTGGACTTATCTACCTTTTCAATGCAGACCCACAATTTTTATCTTGTTACTGAGCTTTATGGAACCTGGATTTGAAGACAAGAGCTGGATGATCAACAGTGTCTCCTAATACATCTTTTCTTTTTAAACTTTTCTACTTAAACTCTAAAGTACCTTTATTCTAAATTTGAATTCATGCAGCTTCCGCTTCCAGCCCTTGTTTTAGGTTGTCTGGTTTTGACTGGATGGCAGTAGGAGGAAAGTGAGAATTTGCAGCAATCTCTAAATTAAGTGATTAAATGTCTTAAAAAAACCACAAACAAAACCCCAACCCAAAACATAAAAAACCCCAAACCCCAAAATCTTACTTGCTGGCATGAGGACAGGCTCCTTTGAATTTAGAAGAGGCAGAATTGCCTTCTGCAAAACTGTGTGCGTTAAGCGGAGTGGATTTAAAAATAAAAAATAAAAAAATTAAAATATTGTGTTGAAACAAGCTCACTCAAAATTAGCAAACCGTATGAAATTTGTCAGTGATTTCAGTTAAATTTGAAAACAGTGATAAGCAGTGTGCGTATGCTGTAGTTTTAAAGAAAAAACAAGTATCTTTCTGAGGAACAGATACTTCTCACTGAACCACTTTGCTTCAGTGCTAACCTGTCTTTTGACATCCATAGTCTCCCTAAGAAGAGAGAGGGGGTTTGTCCCACCTCATTTGAAAACACCAAAGTAGTATAGTTCATGAACTAATTTATTAAAGACAAAGTGAGAGTTAAAATGAGCAGAAAATCTGTGATTTTTCCTTTCATTGTGTGTGATAAGGAATTGTGCTGGCATAGAACATTGGTGGATACTGATGAGCAGAAGTAGGCAGTTTTCTCTGGAAAAAAAACCACAAAACAAATGCCACCACAATTATAAGATTTTACAGTGACAAAATGAATGAATTTTAAATAAGAATAAGATTCTTACATAGACAGAACTTTTGGCGTAGCTTAATTTCAAATGCTGGTTTTCTATTTTGAATTGAATTTTAATTTCTATCCTGGTAGAATTTACACAATCATATATAAAAATTCAAAAGTTATATAGTGAGAAACATAAAGTATCAGTCACACTGTAGCTTCTTGTAGTCTCTTTTATTAGCAATACTGATTACAACACTTCTGGGTAACTCTGATTCATGTATAATATGCCCCACACTATGAAGGGAGGTCTACTTAAATTTCAGATATATTTTAACAGGCTTTGGAAGCTGAAGATTAAGATAATTTTAAGATGGTAGGTTTACAGCTGTTTAGCCTGGGGGATTTGTTTACTCCAAAAAATTAACTAGCTTCCTTCCTAAAGCTTCTCCTCCTCCAAAATAAAAAAAAGAGTAAAGGGAGAAGAACAGCTATTCTATGGAATTGATGGTTGCATAGTCTATGTGGTGCAATTCAGTGGTTAGTAGCTGTTTGATGCTGTACAGATATCTGCTAGATTTTAATTAAGAAATAGCTGTCTACTGTCTTATAACTTGGTTTATCCTATTACACTAATCCTCATTTGGCGTAATACTGATTGCTTTTCTAGATAGAAAAGTGCTACTTAATACATGGCTGAAAAACAGGAAAGGTTGGAAAATTTAAGATAAAGGCATTCATTTGTGTAGTCATCAGGTCATTGACTTTATGTTAGTGCATAGGAACTATCTAAGAGCAGCCCTCATGCTCTGAAAGAGTCTCTGATGTGAAGTAGTTGGAGCACATTTTCTGCTAGGCTCTACGGTGATAATCTTTGATTGGATGTGTTGTCCCCATTGCTGGTGCTTGCCTGCCTTAAGTAAAGTGACTCAAGTTAAACGGTTAAAAGGGAATCTGTACAATGCTTGATTACAAGCATTATCCGGATACAGAATCTTAGTTTATGCAGAATGGAGGACTCTCAGAAGGTCATATGTGCATGTTACATGTATACAATGCATCATGAAAATAGATCAGGAAATGCAACCTGCTGTGCACTTTATATATCCCTTAATATAACCTTCACGTTATTACTTCATTTCACTTGTGTGAATCTTATCTTCAGGAGCTTCGATCACGAGAAGAGGAGTTGACAAGGGCAGCTCTTCAGCAAAAATCTCAAGAAGAATTACTTAAGCGCCGTGAGCAACAGTTAGCAGAGCGTGAGATTGATGTACTGGAGCGTGAGCTGAATATCATGATATTCCAGTTAAATCAAGAGAAACCCAATGTAAAGAAGAGGAAGGGCAAATTTAAAAGAAGCCGGTTAAAACTTAAAGATGGACACAGAATTAGTTTGCCTTCAGGTTTGCAATTTTTTTTTTAAAGTTCACAATATATTATGATTAAATATGCAGGCTTCAGTTCCATGGTCAATGTTTTCAGAATTGGCTTCTATTTTAATTCATTCCCAGGTTTTTCTATCCTAATAGTGCAAAAAGACATGGTAAGAATGGTATAGCCCCCTTTTTTTTTTTCCCCTAGGGAAACAACTTTCATGTATCATATTGTTGTGGAGTAGCCCTCATTTCAGCTGGAAGAGTCTTTCACCTGATTCAATTAGAAAGTCCATTGTATCTGGAGGGAAAGGCTACTAGCATGGGAGCCATGTGATTTAAGACTCGTTCGACATTCAGATTTTTGCTATCGTTCTTTTTGTGCAGATGGAAAAGTACCTTTTTATCACATCCCAGAACCTTCTAACATGATCAAGTATTAGTGCTGTTTGCCCTAAACTTGAATATGTAGCAGAAAAACAGCACTTTGTAAAGGCTAGAGGTACAAGTGTAGTAGGTCCAAATTGCATGCTTATTGAAGTTGCAATCTTTGGTGCCTTACTTCTTGCAAGAAAGCACTGTAATAGCAACAGAAGATATTATTTCAGAATTACAAGTATGGTATAATTTGAATGTAGAGCATTTAATTCCACCCATGAATGTGTTAAAATGCCCCCCTTGCAAAGGGAGGGGGTTGTTAGGGATGTGCCTTTTTAATGTTGCCACGAGATGGCACTACAGAAATTCAAGGTTATGCAATGGTTGGAAAGCCTTCAGTAGTGTTACACAGCATCTTGGTGTTGATGTGCTTACTTTCAGTGGCTTCCGGGTCAGGCCTCTCAGTTCATTACTAATGCAGTAAGAACTTAATGCCACACTAATACAGGTCTGACCAAATCATAGCTGTCTGGTAGTTGGAAAGAGACAAAGAGGGCAGTAATGTTTAGAGTACTATTTCAGTACTAGTGAAATAAGCTTATTTTTCCTTACTTTAAAAATAATAACAACAGTAATAAATAAAAATCACACTACAGCCTCCCAGAAAAGCATGTTAGGTTGGTTTTTGCTGGATCACAAGCTTAAACTTTGTTTCCAGTTCTGCTCATATTTAACTTGAAAAAGTGATAAAATAGTTTTATTCAGAATACCAGTTAGCTCTTTGCTGTAAAGAATCATCCATCCTGATGAACTCATCCTTGAGACAGTTCTGTCATAAGAATAACACTCCATCTAATTGCACCAGTGATTGGGATAAGAGGGGCATATCATCAAATTTTATTGAATAAAATTTTTCCTATTTGCCAATATTTGTTGTTCTTTTTTTTACTAAATTGCTATAAATATTTGTAATTCTGTAGCTTGATGTCTTGCTTTTCTGACATGTTGATAGGTGTGACTTCTTTGTTAATGCTGCTTTTTATGTTGTATATGAATTACATGTTAAAAAAATGTGGCAAATCTGATTGCCATGAATATTGATTGATTTCAGATGTATACGGAGATTTTTCTTTCTCTCTGTAACAACCGACGAGATTGAATAATAGCTTGTGATATGGATGTGTCTCAGTTTGGGTCCACTTGGACCGACCTGCTTTTGTTGATGTTACTGCAAACCTATCATATAGTGTCTGTGAAGGTGTGAAATCCTGCTTGCTTGACTCAATATCTAAATTGTTACATTAAGAGTTAGAGTCAATGTTTTTAATATGAACATCTCTTACATTGTCAAGTCTAATTCATTATATAGCTTTTATTGTTTTAAGAAGTACAACAGTATAATCTTCTGAAGAGTTTTTTATTTAGAACATAAATACTGATTTATTTTACCCTCTTATAGATTTCCAGCACAAAATAACAGTGCAGGCATCCCCCAATCTGGATAAGAGGAGGAGTTTAAACAGTAACAGCTCTAGTCCATCAAGTAGCCCCACAATAATTCCTCGTCTTCGTGCTATACAATGTAAGTCTCCACCATTTCTATTTGTTCATTTGGTCAATAGAGACAATAGAGACTGTTCCATTTACTCACTGAAACACTGGTAGTATCAGATTCCAGACAGATTTCTGTCAGATTTCCAGGTCTTTTAACTTGTTCTAACATTTGCAACTTGTTCTTTGATAGGAGGGATAATCTTGCTAAAATGCTAACTAATTTTCAGTAATTCAAAATGATTGTGAATGCTTTAAATAATAATTTTTCTTAAATAACTTCAGGAACTCATTTGTAAACTGACTGGGATGAAACAACGAAGAATCAAAATTTATAATGGCAAAAGGCAAAGCATCACATTTAGAACCCATTTAAGATGGAAAGCAATTTTTTATTAAGTATTGGAATTGATAAAGTTATGAACTATCCAAAAAAAAAAAATTCCGAGAATAAGGGAGTCATGTAAGATGGAAAGGCCAAAGAATCAGCTGGCAACTCAGCTTGCTTACATCAAAAGAGAAGCAAGATTTAAGCAAACACAAACCCAGAAGAAAATAAAGAAGCTTGCTTTAGTTTTTTTTGAAAACAAGAGAAAGAAACAAAAATAAAATTCTGGGAACACTTGTAGGTCTACGTTGTTCCATGTTTACTGATGACAGAGGGAAGGTGTGTTCATGCTTATGTAGTGGAGGTACTATGAATATCGAAGAAAACCAATCATATCGTTACAGTGAAGCCCACGTTTATATTTGGGAATGACATATGTAGAGATAGAAAACAGTTCCTACAGGGTTCACTGCTCGCATTTGCACTGTCTAATCTGTTGTGCAAAGTAGATTGTCCAATTATTCATATCCATTGTGGAACGCCTTAAGCTTCTCTCTCTATGAAATCAGTGGAACCTGTTCCAGCTGATTGCTTATGGATGGTGACTGTCTTCTCTTGCAAGGGTAGTCGCCTCTGAAGGAAATTACTTCACAGTCTGGCTTTATCAGATGTAAATAAGGAGGAGGGGAAATCAATATGCATAGGGACTTTTTTTTTTGCATGCTGCTCTGTAGCTAGTAAAGAGATATTTTTGTTATTTTTTTATTTATTCTTTTTAAACCAGCCTGAAACTTTATTATAAGTTTGGATAGAAACCAGATCTCTCGTCTCCTTTGGAATACCTCTGCATTATGAAATCCTTGTCATTATTGAAGTCTAAAGGAGAAGTGGTGTCTTTTCTGGCAGTAACTTTATTATTTGTTTGAACTGTAATTGATACAGTTCCCTGGGTGAAGACCATTACTACCCATATGTTATGGATAAAGGAGAGAGGTGGACAAACCCTGTCTTACTTTTCTTAAAGAAAATTTGACATGGAAGGAAAACTACATAAAGTCTTTTTCAGAGGTTACGTTGCACAGTATCTGTGGTGGTAATGGTTTTCTGACCTCAAACTATGTGGTGGGGTGGGTTTTTTACTGCAGAAAGGTAAGAAAGGTTTTTCTTAGCAAAATGTCATAATACATAGTTTCTCCTTCCTCTGTATGGAAATGCTTGGAAATGAAGCAAGTGTCAGGTATTGGCATGATTCTGAAAACTTGAGGGTTATTTTTCTAAATGCATAGCCTTACGTAAGCTGTAGCAGTGCTACCCCTTGCATGTGTGCTAAGTGCCACTAGGGATTTTTTTTTTATTTTATTTGAGCAGGCATTTGTATTTGTAGGACTAGAACATACAGGGCAACATAAAGGCTCTCCTTTAAAGGACGTACACTTCTGTTTCTGACTTGGGATCCCTAGGCTCAACCTAAAAGCTTATCAGATCTCTCAGGAGTATCTAGCTGAAACAATTTAGCTTCCACACCCATCTGCACCTGTGCAAAATAAATTCTCTTTCCCACAATAGTGTTTTATCTTGATTTAACTTCAAAGTGTCTTTGTTTCAAGAAGACTTGCTCAAATACAGGTGATTTGAACGGGCATACCTAACAATTGGTTACTTGATTGCTTTGTCATGAGTGAGTCTATCTTCCAAATCTAGAAGTTTAATTTAAAACAAAAATCTAGTTAATTGTAAATGTTGTTTTTAAAATAAATTCAGCTTATTTTGAAAGCTGTTTTAAAGGGAGGCAGAAAACCAGTAAGATATATATTCTGTAGTCCTGGAATGTGTTTGAAAATGAGAGTGTAAAGAAGGCAAGTAGAGTGCCGTATTACAGAGGAAGCTGTGCTGTGGAGAAGGTGTATGGTGAGGCAGGAGGAAAGTGCTGTGCCGTACAGGAGCAGCAGAACAGCCGGCATGTAGATACCACCTCATTTATCATGCTGTTATAACTGGCGAAGTTGTTTTTCTCGTAGATCTCTCCATCATAGGTGTAAGCATGCTACATTGATAGCAAGTTACTTTTCCATTTAGTGAGTTGTATACGAAAATCTGCTTGCCTGGGTCTGGTCCTAGAAAGAGGATCTTCGAAACCTCCATACAGTAAAAACCTGATATCGAAAGATGCTTAGTGCCTTTATAGATCTGGGCTTTATGACCCAATGATAAAAATATAAGAAGCGAAACAGTTCCGTTTCTGAAATCAACTTGACTAAGATCTCTGCTACGTTCTCTTAATTTTTCCTCAGTGATTCCCAAAACACACACAACTAATGGCCGAAGAAACAGTGTATATGTGTACCAGCAAGATGTAGATATCACAAGTGAATATGAACTTCCCAATGGGGTTATAAAAAAAGGCAAGATTTCGTTATGTTTCGAAGGTGCTGGTTCTGTTTGATGTAACAGTTGAGACAGTGACAGACTAAGCATTTAATGAAGGTTAGGCATTTTCAAAAGTATAAAGTGTTTTGGTGTAGTGAGAAAGCAAATGCTAATCATTGTCACAATTGGAATATTGTGTTTCATTTGGTACCAGTTGTTCCACATCATATATTTTCTTCATTGGAATTTAAGTGCTCAGTCTAACTCACTTGTCTGAATTACCTAACTATAAGATACTCAGTTAATGGAAGCATGAAAAATATGATTATTTTTTTTTCTGCTTTATCTTTAATTTGGGTCTCTTGTCAGATCATAAGTTATTTTTCTTGCTTGCTTAGCTTTTTGGATCGGTGCAGTTTGCGTGGCAGTTCTTGTAAAAGAAATCTCACGTTTTGTCTACTGTGTCAAAAGAGTTTTGCAGTGGAGAAAATATTCTGTCAAAATATTTTGGGTTTAGAAATACTATTTACATGTGGGGGTTTTTTTGCTTGTGTTCTTAAATCCAATCTCTAGTAACTTCAGATGAAAGCAACAGAACTTGGGGAAGGAGCACAACTTATCACCAAGAAGAATTTGACGATGTGAAGAGAAGTTTTAAAAAGAGAGGTTGTACATGGGGACCAAGTTCAGTTCAAACAAAGGATCGTGCAGATTGTAAGGACAAGTATGTCTACGACATTTTGTTTGTTTGATAATACTAAGCGTTCTTGGTAACTGAATCACTAACATAAGTAGTGAGAGAAGTTCTGTGGTCTCTATTAGAGCTAAAACTCAGCCCTACCTTTTAATCAATTTAGGAATTACATTAGTAATGCCTAGCTCCCCCACATAGACTTGAGGGTAAAACACTTCCTTATCTTGAAGTTTTAGTGGCTCTGACCTATTACCCTTTATCTCTGTTTTTTGAGACTTGGAACACGCTGGGATGCTGAGCTACTAATACATACCAGGCATTCATGGCCTGTCTGTCTTGCCCTTCCACACATTGACTTGAGGAACTGCAAGCATGGCCCCAAGAAGGCACTTCCAGTATGATTAAACAAGACTAACTGTGTACATGAAGCACAGTTCACAGCAGCAACATCATTGCCACTGACAAAATCAGGGTGAAAAGGTTCTGAAAATCAGTCAGACACCTTTGCTTTTGGATTATTTTTTCTGGTTGCTCAAAACTAGAGATTAACAGTTTCTCTGAAGCAAGGGATCGTTTTCCTTGTCTCTTCTAGAATGTATAATTATTTATAGCACATTGTTTTTTTTTCTTGATAGAGACATCCACTCATTTACATGTGGCAGTAGTTTATTCCAGACCATCTATTGAAACTAGCTTTGTGATATTTTCGTTTGGTTTAAAGTCACTATGTTTAATAAATTTCCAATATTGACATAATTTCTTTGACACAGTGAAACTGTTGTCCAGGTTTTCACCAACTTTTGTTCTTCAGTAGGCAGTCAAGGCCCATTTTTCACTGGCTGTCTTTTTAGGCCTGAATTTCTTATCTAAGGAGTACCTGATATAAGGCATGTGTCAATTTATGTTCATATGACTCTGTGCTATTATACAGAATTTTTTTTTACCTTTGGAAAGCTTTATTGTTTTCAAGTTATATACTATATGTTTATAGTTTAAAAATAAAGATGTTTTAGTAATTTTATATCAAAGTGTATTTAAGCATGGTGTGCCCTTGTAATATCAAAATAACTGTTGTTATTTCAGAGTAAGACCCCTTTCAGATGGCAGCAACCCTTGGTCAACCCTTTTAATGAAAAATCAGAAGGGTGTTCCCTTAGCTTCACTGTTTGTGGACCAAGGTAAGAGCTACTTTTGAAAAAGTGAAAGTTGCCATATAATGGCCTTAAGTCTACCTCCAGTGTTATAAATTGCATTGCTTTAATTCCTCAAGGATTATGCAGATTATTATAAGAGTAGTCATGCTACAAATAATTTTCTTGTGCAAAAAAAAAAATCTATAAAAAAATGTAAGTGTTAACATCTTTACATTTCCAGCATTAGCAGCTAAGAAATATATATGGTGTGTGAGCAGCACCACAAAGAGATTTTTTTTTTTTTCCATGTATTGCAGGATGATCTGTAGATGCGGTCTGCAGTCACAACTTTTTAGCTTCTTCTAAAAAGAAATATCTAAATCAGTAATTGACTTGACATTTAAATGATCATTAATGAATTTTATTGTTAGTGGGCTCTGCATAGCTGTTTAAAAAAATGCATAGTTGTTGAAAAACTTGTAAGCTTTCATGTGTTCCCAGATATTAGTTCCCTGTTTTTTTAAATGAGACTTATTTTCTAAATATTCAAGAAAAAACATCTGTAGATTTCAAATCTTAAAGTTGTTTACGCAGCATTTTGAGATTTACAGACAAAGCACAAGGAAAAACATACTTAATTCTCTTAGGATCAAGAACACAATAGCTGCTTGTTGCTTTTTATGTCCATTGCTATATTGTAGTGTGGCTATACAATATTCATAATAATTTTCAAATTTGCACACTCTTTCTATACTACAGATTCTGTTATCTGAAAAGAATTAAGCTATCAGTGTCAAGAAAAAAACTGTGATATAACTTGGTGTCCATACCAGCAGCTAGATTTTATGCCAGCTCGAAGAGCTTGGACACTGCTGCTTTTCCTCACTCCCCTCCCCGCCTTTCCCCTAGGAAAAAGGCATTTTCATCTTTGTATATACTGGTAGGGGTATAAATCAAAGCTTCGCAAATAACAGTTTTATAGTATTATTAGCTTACTACTAAACCCCTACATACAGAGAAGATTATACAAGTTTTCGTATTTCTATTTCAAATATTTCTGTGTTTATTCTGTGGCATTCAGTAGTTTATAGTGGAACACATGTAAGTCAAATTATACCTTCACTTTTATTTGTCATTAGTTGTGAGATGTCAAAATCACTTTTTACTCCAGACCACCATGGCCTAACATATTAATTGGAAAAATTTCTAGAAACTCACTGGATTTTGGGGCACAGCTTAATTGAAAGTGTTGTAAAGAATGTGTTCCAGATCTTATCTGTCAGTTTGTATAGGAAATCACTTCACTGGAATTAATACACAGAGTATGAATTGAGTGCATAAAATTTGGGAGATATATTATGTCTCTCTTAAAATAAAGGTGTGGCTTTCAGATGTGGGAAAACATAATTTTTTTACATTTAACTGATATACTCAGGAACATTGATCTGCAAGTTCCTTCTAACAGAGTTTGCTTTTGAGTAGCTAAGAAGATGAAATTGTAGCAAAATGGTACTTTTGCTATTTTAAGGACTATCAACAGAATGTGAAGAGGTTTAGACTTAATACATGTTTCTGAATTTTATAATGTGAGTCTCTGAGTTTCTGACTGCGTCTAAAGGGGGCGTATAGTATACCTCAAGATTAATACTGGTGCAAGTGAAAGGAAATAATGGTGTACATATGCAGACATGCAATAGCAAAATAGCTGAATTGTAGTCTTAAAGTATACTGTAATGTTTTACAGGTGTCTCTACTGATAAGAAACTTCTCCCTGAAGGTTTGGACAGTAAAAGACCAAAGCCAATTAAGTTGCCGAATCAGGCCTATATTAATCTACCTCTTTGGAAGGATGATCAGGGAGAGAATACAGTAGAACATGAGAGCTTTGAAGAAGGAACCTCTGCTAGTTCTACGAGTAGTACTCCTCAAATGACACCTACAAACAGTCTGAGCCGGCCACTGCAGAAGAAGAAGACTGATTCAGTGCTGTATGGGTGTGCTGTCCTCCTTGCGTCTGTTGCCCTGGGCTTAGACATCAGAAGGCTGAACAAATCGCAGGCTCCAGATGAACTCTTGCCCAAAGATGAGAAGAAGAAGCGTGATGGAATATTTCAGCGTGCTTCAAAATTCCGCAGGAGTGCCAGCCCTACAAGACTGCAGTCCAAGAAGGACGAAACAAGTATTCCATCCCTAAATCCAGCTGCAAATACTGTGAATCTTCTCTCTATGCCCTCCATTTCCACAAAATGTCTACTTCAGTCTGACAGTGAAGATGCATTTGTAAGCACTGTGCTTGGTGATTGTGGTCCATGTAGTTCCACTGATGACTTTTCATCTGAAACTTCCAAAAGTAAGAGAGAACAGAGGATACAGCTGGTTCCTAACACAGTTTCTACACGATTAAACAATCAGCCTTTTAATCTTTGTCTGAAACAAGAATCTCAAAATGTGCCAAATCATTCCTTGACAAAGTTAAGTGTGTTGGGTCACAGACGAGCCTTATCAGATGGGAAAAATTTTCAGAGCACAGGTGGGTGATTAAGAACTTAAAATGTAGGACATTTTTAAGTACAGAAATAGAACACTTACTCAATATAGTTCCACAGTCCACATAGGCGATTGAGCGTCATTTTAGTAGGGCCCATTTATTGAGTTCAAGAAAAAGAAGTCTGATAAGTTTTGATTTGCTTTCTGAGCCAGAAGTTATGCACATATTCCATGAATCCTTAAGTTAAGCTGTTGATACAAATTTAAGCTGAAAAAAAGGTATTGAAATCCGGTCTCCATGTAAATGAATAAGTTTAATGAGTTTTTTGAAGAGAGTTCTAAATTTCAATACTGGTGTTCTATGGTACCTTAAATGTAATATTCTTTATGGTACTCTATGCATGTGTAATTACTCATAATAACTGCAGAAATTTTTGGGGCTTTATTCAAATATTAAGATTCATCCAGTTACTGGGTAATTAATACCTTCTTTCTATATCTCTTTTGTAGCAATAAAATGAATTTTTATGGCCTGTAGCAGAGAGTATAGATGCAAAAATGTTATTTTATCACTGCTGGTCCTCTCTTAGGCTCCTACATTTGTTGGGTATCTCCTCTTAATTTTTCTGGTGGAAAAAACCCCACTAGTGTTTACGGCAACCCAGTTTGACAAATGGCAAAGAAATTAAGAAGTCACATGGTTTAAATTGCCTTTTTTTGTTTTGCCTTTCCTTTCCCTTAGCTAACGGATTTTCTTCAACCAGTGATGTGTCCACGTTACCAGTTCCATCAGTTCCTGGAATTCTGCACTCTCCATCTGTTCAACAAAGAAGCAATCACAGTGGTGTTTCAACTGAAAAGCAAAGCACTGTCAATATTATATCAAGGCCTCGACCTTCTTCTCTAAGAAATAAAATTGATACATGGCAGATTATTCCACGTATTATTAAACCAAACTCTAAAGACTCTGAATATTTGGAGGGCAATGTAGATCCAGATGTTAATTTCTTGCCAGATACTGAGGAAAGAACTAACTGCCACATGCCCTCATTGCTTGATATTGATGTGGAAGGTCAAAACAGAGACTGTACTGTTCCTTTATGCAGAATGAAGAGCAAAACGTGTCGGCCATCTATATATGAACTGGAGAGAGAGTTTCTGTCATGAGTGCCTTTCATTTTAAAAATGTTTGCTTTTTAAAGGGGAACAAATATTAAATTCTTATCCATCTAATGCTTTGTGCTGCTGTTTTCTGATGTACTGTGACAAATACTACCAAAATTATTAAAATGGGCAGCTAATTAAGAAAGTGTAGTAGGTGCCTTTTTCAAATGTTCCTTGGAATCCCAGCTAGTAACTAAAAGCACAATGCTGCAAAATAGTGTTCTAGGTGAACTTTATAAGTACATTTTGAATAACTAAAATAACTTGCCCACCTCCCTCTGCAGTGTCACAGAAGTTTTCTTTAGGTTTAAGGGGTTTTGCTAGAAATTTAACTTTTGCACACTGAAAAAACAAATGACATTCAGTAAGATTATGTTCTGTTGAGAAGCGTTTCACCTAAGAAGTGGTTGTCTGCAGCTTGCCTCTGTGGCCTGTAGAATGAGGGAGGGGGGCAGGGGATTTAAGAAGCTGCTGTAGGAGGCTCTGTTCACTTGTCATTAAGTAGCTGGTTACTTTTTGGCATTTGGTACTGAAATCAGTTAATGACCAGCAGCTGAATTTGCAATCTTTGCTCCTGGTTTTTGTGAGATCTTTCAACTGTGTGCACCAGTTTCTCCAGAAAGTTACACTGCTTGTATAAACACTTAGGTTTCAGGCACCATATTGAATTGAGAGGGTAAACTTCAGTATTGCAATTGGATTAAAGGTATTTGACATACTTTATAATGTGAAACATTCTTTGTAGGTAAGGATACACTGGAACGTAAATATTTGTACTCTTAACCTTTTGAAGACTGCAGTGTTTGCACTGAAAACAATATTCTTGGTTTGGGATTTTTTGTTTGTGGTGGAGGGGTTTGCCCCCCTTCTTGTTTTTTAAACTCTACTGCACCTTGTATTGAGGAAAGATGATGGATTTTAAGGATGATTGGTTTTGGCTTTTAGTGAGCCACTGGTGCGTTTTACTGCACTCAGATTTTAAAACTGCGATAATTTAATATTAAAACTTTCAGTTTAATCTCTGCAGCTTTTCTTTGTGAAGTTACTACTGAGTGCACAGTTATTCACATTTAGGAGTTAAAGGACAGAAACAAATATGCCTCACTGGTTTTCAGTGATAGAAAGGTTCCAGAAAATTCCAAGTAGTTAATTGTGGGGGAGGAACACTTAACATTGATAGCTTAAGTTTTTACAGTATCACAAGGGGATTAAATAAAACCAAATGCATAGTATACTTTCCCTGATTAAAGCCTTTCTAGAATTAAAGGAACATCCATCGTATTCCAGTATTTGAAGTCTTAATTTTGCCTATCATTTGACATTTAAATAGTCTTCATGAATAAAATTTGATAATGTTAGAATAAAACTACTATGTTCCCATCAGAATGCTGTTTTGCTGATAACTTTGTTTTAAATGTTTTCTTCTCCTTTGCTCGGGGGTCAGTTGTTAAATAGAACACAGAATTGCATAAAGCTTCAAAACCAGGGGATTAAAAAAGGTTTCTGTTCTAAGACTGGTATGCAGTACAGTGGCTACCTTGGGGATGACGGAAAAATAGATACAGAGAAAATCATGAAGTCTTAATCACACAGAGCAGAACACAGAAAATGCAACTTCCCAGGTCTCAAAGTGAAAATAGAAAAGGATTTCCTTGAAGTATTAGTTTATCAAAAGTAAAAACATAACCACTAGTTGTCTGTAAGACTAAATGCGTGCGTAGCAGATTATTAAGTTATTACATTTTGCTCAAACCTGTTTCTATTTCGGTATTCTTATTTCTTTGTCAACATGATTCAAGTTGCATACTGTTATTTGTCTTTCCTTTAAACTTCAGTTTCATCAGAACGCTTTAATAGATGAAGTCTATTCCAATTTTAATACAAAATGTTTTCATAAAATAAATTCAGTTAAGTAATGCACATGAATAAAATTCTAAATATAGCTTGATAGCAGATTTATCTCCAAGGCTTAATTAGAATTTTGGAGCATTATGTATATTTCAACTCTTTCTTCATCAATTATTCCTGTGTAATACTGAGAAAAGTCAATTGTATTACGTGTTTCTGAAGAAAGTATCTGTGTTTGACTTTCTACAGGAAAATCTCAGGTGCTGAAGTATTTTGACTTGTAAACTTCTGTTAAGTTCTGTTCTGTACTTTTAAGGTTTATATAATTTTAAATGTTGAATTTTGCACCCTATGTTTTTGTAATCAATAGTCTCAGCATAAATAGCCCATTGTGAGCTATGTTGTTTTCACTTATCAGTGGCTTATCTGTCTTGTAATTAAACAAAGATTTCTATTCCTTTTCAGTGGATAATTTCCCATAATAGTGGGAGATATGATAGGACCAGCACAGTGTGTTGTAACTAATTTAGGAATTTGTATACCACCTCCTATTCTGAGACAGTTTAGGTAAGCCATCTCAAATACTTCTCTTATGTGATGCAGTTTTTTTAAGCTATAGTCTGTACTGCTTTATACATTTTTTTATAGTTTAAAATTATAGGCCAGTCTTCACTGAAATTAGAAAGAGAAAAAGAAAAAAATATTGCAATCAAGGTTTCACAGTCTGTATTTCACTTGTCGCCAGAGAAACTTTCTGTAAAGGTATGGGAGTCTGGTATGCATTAAGTGATCTGTCTTGGTTAAAAGTATATTTATTTCAATGTAGGTTAATAGCCTGACCAAATAATAATTTATGTTGATTGTTTTAGCTTAAAGCTGAAGGTGCTTACGCTACAAAGATTGAGATAAACACTTGACATGCTGTTTTACAAAACCTGATGATTTAAATGTTTTTATTTAAAAAAATAAATGTTTTGTAGCTACTGTATTGCAAAGTGACCTGAATTTTCTTGAAAAACATATTTTAGTGCCTTCTTAATACATACAAAGGAGTTCTCTGGTGAATAACCAGGAACTATAGACTATGGCCAGCCTGTTCTTGGAACATTGGAATGTAATTGTTACTTTAAGATTAATTATCCAGTACAGTAGCATGAATGTTCCTGTAATTTCTTGCAGTTGATGTGGGCAGAAACATATTGTATAAGCTTGTTCTTTCTTTCATGTGACCATAATATGTCTTTTGATGTTTTTACAATGTTGGCTGAGTATCTTAGAGGAGGTAGACCAGTGGATATAAATAAATTCTGCATCTGATTCAGCATCAAGAATACAGGTAAGGAATAACATATTTCTGTTGTGGGATTTTTTAGGGGAAGACTTTGTTGGTTTGTTTTTTTGGTTTGGCAGGGTGTTGGTATTTTGGTTTTTTGTTTGGTTGTGTGTTTTCAGGCAAATGAAGCCAGTACTTACTTTGTAATATTTTCTAGCACACTTACTTTGTGAACTTCCCTCTTCCCCATCATGCCATGAGAGCATTAACCCGTCTTTCAGTAAAGAGTAGAGGAAGTATCCATTTGCACAGTGGCAACAGGCAGGGCACAGCAAAGTCTCTAGCGATACGGTGAAATTCAAAGCTGTAAGCCCAGTCCTATAAAGACATGCCTGCATAGAGCTTTTGGTGAAGCTGGCTAGGTAACAAATATTTATATGGCCTGTGAGTATCAGTATTGAGCCCAGATTATAAACCAAGCTGCACAGGCAGTTTATTTCATACACACTGTTGCAATGATAATTCTGAGATCTGCATAAAAGTGTGTGGTAATGGAAAAGATCCCATTCTTGCTAGCCACCTCCCTTTTTAATATAACTAGTCAGATCACTACAGTGAGGAGCTAATGAGACTCTGTTATCTAGTACATTTTTCGATGTCAATTGAGGGTGCTTAAGATTGCAGTATTAGGTATTCTAAATTAAGGCCAGAGTCCTTGCAAGCGTGTAATGGATTTCTCCCTGAACATAAGTGAAAATAAGCAAACCAAATATGGGTTAGTCATCTCAATACTGTTAGAAATCCAGTATCCTTGAAGCTATAGCTAGTTTGATAAAATAGCATTTTTTAAACAAAAGAAATGCTTTGTGTTCTAATAGGCTGGAGAATAGATCCACAGAGCTACTCAAATAGAGTTTATTTACTTTTTTATTTCACAGAATCACAGGATCATTCAGGTTGGAAGAGACGTCTGGAGATAAAACAGTCCAACCCCCTCTGCTAGAGGAGGTTGCCCAAGACCATGTCCAGTCGAGTTCCGAGTATCTCCACAGGTGGAGGTTCCACAGCTTCTCTCGGCAATCTGTTCCAGTGTTTGCCCATCCTCACAGTAGAAGTGTTTTCTCATGTTCAGATCAAATTTCCTGTTTTTTTAATTTGGGCCTATTGCCTCTTGTCCTGTCACTGGACACTGCTGAGAAGCGTCTGACTCCCTCTTCATTCCCCCTTATGATATATTTATAAACAATGGTAATATCCTTCTGGAGCCTTCTCTTTTCCAGGCTAAACAGTCCCAGCTCTCTCGGCCTTTCCATGAAAGATGCTCCAGTCCCTTAATTGTCTTTGTAGCACTACACAGGTTTTTTCTTCTAGTAACTCCATGTCTGTCTTGTACTGGGGAGCCCAGAACTGGATCAAGCACTTCAGGTATGGCATCACCAGTGCTGAGTGGCAGAGAAGGATAACCTCCCTTGACCTGCTGGCAATGTTCCTAATGGCAGAATACCACTGGCCGCCTTCTCTGTAAGCACACATTGCTGGCTTATGTTCAGCTTCTTGTCCACCAGGATCCTCGGTTCCTTTTCTGCAAAGCTGCTTCACAGATAGCTAGCCCCCGATGTGTACTGTTGCATAGGATTGTTCCTCCCCAAATGCATTTCTACTCATGAGATTTCTCTAAGTCCAATTTTCCAGCCTGTTCAGGTCTCTCTGAGTGCAGCACAACTATGTGGTGCATCAGCCACTCCTCACAGTTTTGCATTACCTGCGAACTCACCGAGGATACGCCCTGTCCCAGCATCCAGGTCATTAATGGAGACACTATTGGCCCTAGTGTCAACCCCTGGGGTATTCCACTGGTGGCTTGGTGACGTTTAAGCGGGTTGTAGTTAACACCATCTCATATTTTATTTATGTCACGTAAAATATTTTCACTAAGTGATTTAGGTAATTGCTGTTCTTCAGTTGCTTCCAAATGCTTTTTCCCCCCCTTTCAAAAATAAAGGTTTAATGACTGTTCTCACATCTAGGCTTTAGTGAATTGCTTCCAGTAGTTGAGATCTTACATCAGGATGGCCATGTTCAGTGCTTTTTAACGTAACAGCTTGTATCTTTTCAAAATCTTTACAGATTGTTTAAAAGCAGAGTCATTGATTCAGGCTGGGTGACCAAACTAGTCAAACTTCATCAAATGTCAAATTTGGTGTTACTTCTTTGAGTGATCGTTAATACAGAGATTCATGCTCTGCAACACTGCTAAATAGACTTTTAAAAACACATTTGCATTACATCAGAACATCAGCCTTCCCTCCCACCACACCAAAGTGTGTGGTTACAGGTTCTGACAATTTGAATCTCTTGCGCCTGGTGAAGACATTAATGAATACTCTGGTCTCCAAAGAGGAGAGTGGCAGAAACTCCTTGGCTGAAAGCAGTTAACACTTCTCCAAAGGAAGGTGCCCAGCACAGCCGTGCCTACCGTAACTGCTGAGTTCTTTGCACGCCAGAGAATTTACACAAGTGCTACGTTGTCCTGTCTACCTACCAAGAGTTCAAATGTACCTAAGATCTTTGATGTAGTAGTAGTAGTCACTATGAATAGTCTAGTCGTCTGAGGGCTTGCCAATTATTATGAATGCAGGTGGGAGCCTGCATATTTGGGGCCCAGGAGAAAACAGAAAGAATAGGACTATTCATTCCCTGCACTGTTTTGGAAATCACTTGAATAATTCAGAAGTTCCTAAACTCCCTTTTATGGCAGACAGGATTAGGCAATAATATTTTACATACCCTTTTTACTCTCTGCTACCTTCCAGACTGAATGTGATGTTTGTTCCTTGTGTTAGATGCTGCTTTTTCTGCCAGATAAATGTTATCCACAGTTGGAGGGATGCAAGATTTTTTTTCCAAGCCTGATGAAGAGAGGTAGTTGTGCTAGGAAGCCAATAGATCAAACGTGTGAGGTGTATCTGCCATTAGTCAGAGATGTATACTAGACTTACATTCTCCAGCAATTTAAGCTGTTTTGATTGCACGGTTCCTGAGAGTGCTGGATAACGTCTTACAAGGTATTTCCAGGAGCAGAGTATTTGTCCAGGGGGAATTCACATCTGCTCCAGCAGTGGCCTGCATATGGTTAGATGCCTTCTTGACTCTGTTGTTAGGGAAATGAGTATAAAATGCACATGCCACCTGAAATGTTTAAGGCAGTGGTGGCGATGGTGATTCTATCAGCCACTGTCGTTCTCATCAAAATACTTACTTTTTCACTGTAGAACCCCTGAAATTATTCACATTGGTGACTCTGCTCTTGATAGTGAAAATTTTCATCACCAAGGCCCTGATTCCTTCTTGTTTGTAATGCAGCTATTTGATGGCTGGCTCTGGGGCTAAAATAGAAACACGCTATTTTACCCACAAGAAATACTCATTAGGTAGAGATGTTTGTGGCCAAGGAAATAGCCTTGTCTTTTTTTATTTGTACTCTAGCCAATTTAGACCCACTGAAAGCATATCTTTTAGGTGCTTTTTCAAGTTTTTTTTAAAACCATGGTTGTCGTTCTCTGGTTAACAAAATTCTGTTGGTTTATAGAACCAGACAAACCATTAAGAAGAAAACCTGTACTGTCATTATCTATAGCTAGAACATGTAAAGAACAGATACTGTCTACGGTGATACCACACTACATAACTATGTAAGGCATATTAAGAGTATCACAGCATGGGGTCATCACCTATGATCACGTTAGCAAGTTTGGGGAGCTCTACAGAATATATTCTCTCAGGCCTGCAGAGCTGCCATGGGGTACTTTTTCCACAGCTGTACTAAGCATTGCATAGTATATTTAGAAGAAAAGTGTGCTTGAGACCATTTTATTTTTGTTTTAAAGGGGGTTCTGATCGCTTCCAGAAAGTCAGGGGTGCTCTTTGTGTTTGCAAAACTATGTGCTCATAGATACTAAAAGGAGAGATTCTCTTGTAGCTTTAAATACGCTCCTAGAGTATTTTTTCCCCCTTTACCTTAAAATCTTTTTAACACTTTCAGAGTTTTGAAGGAAGAGGAATGGGCAATACTCCCCTTTTCGAGCTGTATGTGAGCCAAATAGGGGCATCTGGCTTATATGTCCCCCAACAGATATTGCTGAAGGTAGTTCTCTGATAAAAAGAACTGTGTAAATGTCTACATAGTATGAATATATATAGTGAAAGCTTTTTTTTTTTTAAAAAAAGGAGAATTACCTGAATTTATATGTGCAATGATTGTAGTGCTTGTTTTGAAAATTTTTTTTTGATACCCAATGAATTTTTCTGAATACCTGTAGAAGTCAGGATAGGATGAGGCTGGGTTACAGTTGAAAACAAGCTGAAGTAGGAAAGTTTTGTCTCTACTTTCTCCTTTTCTATATGGTCCAATTTAAGTTTATTGTGCTACCAACAGTGAAAAAGCCTGGAGATCCTGTAATCTACAAAAGCCTTCATTGTAAAATAAAGTACACTAAAAATAACAGCTCAAGACTGAGTGTGAGAAGCAATGAGATTAATAATACACATACTGCACATGGAAATCTATCCATATCTAAATCTTGTAATGCAAGACAATTAACTTTTCTCCTTGGAAAGGAACTCAAAGGATTAAAACTGGAAAGTATTGGTTCACCGTGGCGTAACAGAAGATGACAACAGGTATACAGGAGACCAATTGTATTACAGTTGACAGACCAGTTGTTTATCACCCGTTTCTATTTGCAGTTACAAGACAGTTGAACCTTGTTTTTGCATTGTGGATGACATCAAAAGATGTCCTGCAGATTTTTTCTGATGTTGTTCAGGGTGTGTGCACCAGTGTAGTTACTACAAAGAGGGGCAGGAAAATTGTTTCTCTCTGCTGTAGTGGACATAGGCAAAGCATCACTTGACTCAAATCTGTTGTTTCTCACGTGTACAGCTGTGGTTCCTGGGTCTTTTTCTTCATCTGATTCTCCGAAGCCTGTTTATCTCTGTTTCTGGAACTATGCTCAAGGATTTGGTTCAGGACTTCTTAGGATGGATTGATCCCATAGATCAATCAGCTTTCATCTAACAGCTCTGTTTCTATGGTAGGAGACACGACCAAGATGTTTACTCATTTCCTGTTTTTAACAGTGACCCCCTTTTGTAAAAACACCTCACTGTGCAGCAGGTCTCCCATGTTTACAGGCATGCGTAAGTATCAGGAAGAAAAAAATCACTTTTGTGGTCTACTGCTCTTCACCAGTTCTCATAACAGCAATTCAGTGGTTGGTGCAATTAAGTATTGTTTTCCAATATTAGATGTGCTGGTGGGCTCAGAAAGGAGGTTTAAGGTAAATGTTCTGAGGAAAGCTTGAGTGTGATTTTTAACAGAGATGGTTATCCTGTTTTCCATGGGCCTCATTTTGTCAAACCTTCTAGAGAAACCAGTATCATTCCCTTAGCCCTAGTCCATTTACAAATATGTTGCTTGGCTTGTTGATGCTTGTCTGTTAAGGAATAAAAAGCTGATCCTGCAGAATACACTGCAGAAGAATTTTATAGTTTTCCATTGCCAAACATGGCTAAGTGGAAGTTTTTCTACTGTGTTGTAAACTGTGTTTTTTACAGCACTGACTTGGCTGATGCTCCAAGAGCATGGCTCATTCACGTGAAAAGTACTTACTTCCAATGACAAGGGAACAGATTGTTTCTGCCCTTATTCCCCATAGTCTCTAGATTTATCATATTCCACCTCATTTTTTTTCTTTACTAGGGTAAACCATACAATTCCTTCAGTCTTTCCTCCTGAATAACTTCTAGAAAGGGCAACGCTCTTATATAATTTGTGACAGTGTTAAATGCCTTGTTATGGTCAAAATACACCTGCTCCTTCTGCTGCCAGAAGGCTTGGTATCCTGTCTTAAAAAGAAATTAGGTTCATTTGTCAAGTCTTGTCAAACACATAGTAGCTGTTACTTGTCATCTTTGAGGTGCTTTCAAAGGGTCCTGATTGTCTTTTCAAACATTTGAAGGAAAATTGAAGGTGAGCTGGCTAGTTCATAATATACCACCTTCATACACGAAAAAATCAAAACACCACCATCTGTTCTTTCGACAGTCTCTTGCTTTCCTGTGGTTCTTGGAAATGACTGCTCTAATCAGATCGGCTTCAGAACAAAGTTCGTCAAGCCCAGCTAATTAGTAATGTTTTTTTTCCCACTTTCTAAACTTTCTCTAGAATGCTTTTTACCTACTTATGTTGAAGTCTTACCTTTACTTGTTGGTCTTAATTGTGCTAGTAACTGTTTATTATCTGACACATTTGCAAAAGATTGATGCAAAGCAGATAATATTCATGATTTCTGGGCATCAGCTAATGAGGTGATGGCTTTGCCTGCCTGTTGGCAATTGTATCACCACTTTTCCTGTGGGTTTTTGTTTGTATTTTTTATTACTATTTTTATTACTACTGTGTTTATAATATGACATTTTGGGGGTTTCCTTCCAGCTTCCACTCATTTTTTCTCCATGTACTCTTGCCGTTTTTTAAACTTCTTTTTCTACAGGCTTTTGCCTTTTATTTAATACCAATAAAGAATTCACAATTTACCCAAGTTAGTGGTCTTCTATAATTTCATTGCTCTCACACTGAAATAGTTTGAAGCCATGCCCTTGATCCAAAATTTCTAACTTACTTTTCCCTTGTGTTTTTCAGCCTATACTCAAGTTCTTCAGGTCCTGAAATCTAGTTTTGTCTATCTGGGGAAGGTGTGTCCCCTTTTGAAATAAGTTCACAGAGATTTTCTTTTCAACACCTGTAGTTCTTCCTATATTTTAGACTGAGCAAGCATATGAATATTTTATAAGCAAAGCAACATTTCCATCTGTTTCCCATTTTTTAATAAGCTTTGTCTTTTATGATTTGTATTCTGGTCATGCTACTTTTCGTAAGTTATGCTAATTGATGCATAACCTTGTTCATTGTATTAAGACTTTCAGCTCTTCCTCATTTTTACTGTGGTTTTATACGACCATCTAAGACTAGTTTCAGTCACTCTTCTCTCTCCTTGCTTTACTGTGACCCTATTTATAAATAAATGTGTCTCCTCATTTTTAGGTCCATGTCCAAGTTGCCTTAGTATTTTCCTGTTTGCCTTTGTCAACTGTCCCTTTCAATCCTTATTTAAAATCTTCCTCACTAGGTTAAGAAATCAATGTGCTAGATGGAGTCTTTGTCTAATAGCTTGTCTAGGTAGGCTTGTCCCCAGAGGTGTCCGATATCAAAGAGTTAAAAACACTATATCTAGGTGTTATCAGTTCAGTGACCTCTCCCATGCCACTTTCAACAATAATTAACAGTGCTGTTTCAAGGAAGATTTAAAAAATGTGCCTGTGTAATTGCATTTCACCGGTGCAGCCAGTTTAGTTCACATTTGGGGTTACAAAATTCAAGTACTTTAGGTGCTCTACAAATTTTTAAAAGGTCAAGGGGATATAAGTTTCTGAAGACTTTTACTTACATTTGATTAAAAAGTATGTTGTCTTTTTACTTTATGACATTTTTAGTATTTTGTGAAATGTAACATCGAACAGCATCTTCTAAACTAGCTTTACTTTTCTGCGGTTTTCAGTGCAAGGAGTTCAGCAGGGACGTTGTAGCTACAGGCAGTACAAACCGGAGACGAGACCCTGGTTCCAGGACTAGCTTGGCATTTGATCTTGGGCAAGTCACTTCTTTGCAGCTTATGCTGTAGCTCTGGTCTGTAAGATAAGCACAACAATTTCATCCTTTTCAGTAAAGCACTTGGAGAGCTGTGATCAAAGGCACCGTGTTTCGGTGGCAAACAGCAGCTATGGCAGAGTTAATGCCTTAACTTTATACACAAAGAGAAGCTCTAACTCTTAGCCTGGGAACCGAATACACTGCAGCTGTACATACTTTTCTTTCACAGCATGCGTTCCCTGCAAGTTAAAGTTTAACTTTGGTAAGGAATAATTCCATTAACAACTGGCTGCAATCTTTTAACCAGTAATTGCCACTCTAGGGAAATAATTACACAAAGTTTAGTGCATTTTTTTAAAAAGATTCTAATGATTGGTCAAAGCTGTTAAAACTTGGCATTGATTTCCTGTTTCATACAACAAATAGTGTTACAATGTTCTCCCCCACCCTAAATTCATCAGGATAGTAGGTATTTTCTTTTGTCTGAATAAAAGGACTCTACATTTCAACCACTGCTGCTTAATACTGCTCTCGTAAAGCTGATTACCTTTATTGCTCCCCATTTATGAGGGCACAGGGAATATGCAAATATTCCCTAAAGAAGAATGATGTTACAGCTTAGTGGCCCAAATGTCAGGACAAGTTTGTCACGCTCTTCTCAGTAGCATTCTCTCTTGGAACTGCTCCAGCTTTACCTTAGAGATAGGATTTAATAAATTAATGTGAAATATAAGGCTGAGGGAGGAGAAAGAGTTACTCCATCATCTAGGTTTAGGCATCTGACGCTAAACAGAAATAAGTACTTGATGTGAATTGGAACAGCGAGCCCTGAATGGGTCTCTGGAGGCTCAGTCAATGGTATAGCCTTGGCTCATAACCAAGCTACGGAAATTGAACACCTAAAGCTATACTGTAAATCTCATCTCCCTAAAATACAGATTCTGCAGTAGTACATTGTAGAGCTACTGGGAGAAATGGTTCATCACTACCAGTGTTCACCACCACAGTATCTGCATGCTTTAAGGATGTGAATATGAGATATGAAAGTAAATAAGGTTGAAAGCGTGTGTGGTTTAAAGCCTCCAGCTTCAAATTCCAAGGGAAAGCAGTTGGTGGAAGAACTGCACGGCAACACCACATGATGCCCAGAGCCAGTTCTTTAAACAAGCCGAAATGTAGTTCTCTGCCTTTAAAGCTAACTGCCTAGAACAGCTGAGGAGGTGTTTTCTACAAAGTCTCTACTGATGAATAGTCGCCTTTTTGTTATCTTTACTTTTGACCGTGCAGCCTTCAGTGTTACTGTGGCTGTAACCTGCCTGCTGTGTTTGTACATAAATGGGGGGACATTTGCAGGCAATCAGGGACCTATAGGAAATCACAGCCAGTTCCTTTTGTTTCAATGATATATTGCTTTTCGCTACTTTTAGAAGCAGAGAAGCTTGGGACTTTTCAATAATACTTTTTTGACAAAAGAAAAGCAAAACTGTCAAAGCCAAAACTTCTTGTCAAAGTGCGCTTGTGATAACCAGTTTGTCCTTGGTTTACCTCTTGGATCCCAAAGATTTCCCATCACTGAGAAATTATAAGCCTCTTTATTAAGCTGCAGGTGTCCTAAAGGGACACCATGTATTTGCTTGAGCTTGTTATTCTATCACCTTGTATTTCTTACATTACAAGTGATTTTCCTATTAATGGAATGTTTTGAAGTGAAGTTCATCACACAAAAGCTTGAACTGGATAGACGTCAAAATCTGAGTCTTTTCACACAAGACAGAATAATTCCGAGGAGGAATCTTCTACTTCAAGAAAATGTATTTCGGATAAGATGCCTAAAAACCAATTACTTAACCTCTTTTTCTTAAGGGCAGAAACATAACATAGAAATCCTGGCGAGCCTTCAGCATACTTTTAATTCCCTACAGGTTTCAAAAACAGATTCTACTCTTCTTACTCCGAACTACTGTTGAGAGATGATAGGTGAACCAGTATATTGCAAGATACAACTGATGGCATTTCAGCAATAACTGTTGTTGTTCCTCTGTGCCCTTAGCCTTGTACATTTGTCTTAGGATTTTAAACAATGATATAAATGCCTTTTGGAAGGTGTTATGGAAGCCTAAGAGTTTCTGGATTTAATGATCCTTTGTTTGCTCACTCCTTGGTATGCCAGATGTGCTCATTTTGAAGGACAAGTATGCATGTTTTCATAAGATGTACTATAATTAACTTTCAGAGGTCATTTAAATCATGTGATGAGGGGATGAGAAATAGTAAATGAAAAGTGTTATCTTATAAACTCATGGACTTAAAACCAGCTACCAGAGATGAAGTTTGCCGAGTGGCACTTTATGCAATAGATTAATTTGCTGGGAGATTAAATTGGAAATGGAAGATTAATCCACTCTCCTTGGTGAACCTTGGAGACTGTCCAGATTATGGCAACTGCAGTTGCTGGGATGTAGGAATGCTGGGGCTTTGCTATGGGGGGAGGGGGGAAACAACCAACCAAACAAAAAACCACAAAGAAACCCACGCTTCAGCACAGTTTCTATATCGTAGACCTGTGGACAAAGTTGAATGGAAGATGCCTATATTTCAATGGAGAATAGAATCATAGAATCACTTGGGTTGGAAGAGACTTTCAAGATCATCAAGTCCAACCATAAACCTATGCCAAAACCACCCCTAAACCATGTCCCTCAGCACCACATCTACCCATCTTTTAAATACCTCCAGGGACAGCGATTCCACCACCTCCCTGGGCAGTCTATTCCAGTAATATAAGTAGTATAACCAGTAAGGGCAGACACACGCTCTCTCTGTGGCAAGGTGGCAAGTAACTTGCCAACAAATGGACTGCAAAGCGCAGATGAGAAAGATTGCCACCCAACCTAAGTGCGTCTCCAAAATCTCTGTGTGGGGAAAACTGGAAGGTGTAACTTGCCCAGCATCACTGGAACCTCTGCTAGGACAGGGGCCAAAATCAGTGTCTCAGAAGTCTTGATCACATTATTACTTCACTCATCAGCCGTGCCTTTCTGAATAAGACTAATTGAAAACAATGGGTCTTTTGAACAACGTAAAGTTTTAAGACCTGCATGTGCTCTCCTTCTGCAAAGTTTGTGTGCTCAGAGAGGTAAATGCCTCCTCCTCTTCCCCCAGCCCTGTGCTGCTAGTGGGTGTCACAGCAGAGCGCAGCCTCAGGAGGCACACGTGGCTGGGTGAAGGGTCCAGCTTCTTTTCCTGGACCGTGACCGACAGGAACTGTATTCTGTCAGCATGGCGGATGTGTAATACCACCACTCTTGTTTTGAACAAGGGATCTGAGGCTACAACTAGGAGGAGAGGCCTATTTTTTCTGTCCCTCTGCTTTAATTCCCTTTTAAAACTTTTTCAAAGTGTCTCTTGAGAACAAGTTCACTAAAGTATAAGGTACAAGTCCCTAAACGCATGTTACATAAATGCTTTTGGGGATGAATTAGTGTGAAAATTCTTGTTTCAGAATACTTTCAAGCTTCATCTCAGTGAGTTAAAGATATTTTTTTAAAAAATAAAAAAAAATAATAGAAGCAGCATGAAATTGCTACAGATGTAGCCTTGCGGCTCCAAAAAGTTCTGAAAAGTGCCTTTAAGCATCTTTTGTCTCTGCATAAAGGTCTCCTTAAAGCTTCAGTCCTGTGCTTAAGCTCTGGGAATATGAGACTAGTAATTAAGGTTAAAAGCCTTGTAGTGCTCTGCAGATGTAAGAAGCAGCTGAGACTTGAATTCTGAGAAGAAGTGATAGAAACCATTTACTATACCGACTTTCTATCTCTCTTGTCCAAGTTAAAGTGAGCCAAAAGTGAGCCAATTTTTTTTCCAGTACCTGGCTATTTCTTCTCAGTCTGCCAGTTTTGTTGGAGGGCCTCTTCTTCACCACAGGGAAGTGAGTGGGGAGAGGCTGGAAGATGGCACCCCTGACCGAGAAATGGCCCTTGCCACCAGGGTGGATCCTCTACGGGTACTTCAACTTATCACTTGCAAATAAAATAAAGGACTAGCACAGGAAATAAACCGTGCAGCTTCCTTTCTCAGATGTCATTAATTCAAAATACTTGCAAAACCCCATCCCCTGGGACAAGTACCATTCAAATGATGAGTTTAATTGCTTACATTATTTCTCATCCAAAGGGGCTTGTCCCACTTGAATTAATTTCTACAGGCAGAAGGTGGAAGTACCTGCAGGTAGCATAATTTCATAGAAAAAAAATTAATGCTCTTTGATAATGTTGGAGACTATTTTTCTTCCCAAAAAGCCTGTTATTTTAAAAACTTTTGCAATATAGTAGACTGCTTATATTTCTCAAAGATCATTGGTAGGACTTGTCGTCGACAAGTCCTGGTGTGAAAAAGGAGAGAAAGTGAGTAATAGGTGGATATCTCTGAAATACTTTTTGATATCTGGAGGAGCTTAAGACTGTAAGATATTAGCTTTGGGTTAAAATTTGTAATATTTGATCTCATGCCAATGCTGGAATTAAGCTTAAGAGACTGGAGGCAAAATTTTGTGGATGTAGTAGAAGTTAAAAACTATTTTCTCATGCTGAATTATTCAGAAACTGGCTTGACTGTTGTGAAGTTTCTTGTGCCCACTAGATGTCACCAACGTATACTGTTACAATTAAAACAACTTTAGGGACTTGGGTTAACTGGAAAATTTGTTAACATTTGTGGTAATACAGGGATTTATTAATTAATAGGTAGTTAGCAGATGAAACCATGGCAGGCAGAGGGCAGCTGCATGGAACAAAAGGCAGTATGTTACGTTTTGAGTAAGGAAGTGACCCTTCTCTCCACATGCTTTTACATCTTTTCCCTAATTCTTCCCCAGGATGTTCATCAATTAGCATAATGAAAAGTATGATTTCCTGCACACTCGTAATCATCCATAATTGGCTGGGACAGCATAGGGACAGGTTTGAAAAGTGTTCACACACTTCATTGTTACTGATTTTCACCATTGGTATATATAAGATTAGGTAATGATGTTAATTAGTTGCAGCAATCACAGGGAGCAAGCTTCAAAGTTTAGGCAGAGAACCATGCAGTACATACTGGGTCTCCTAAAGAGGAAAGCTCTAGTCTTGGGCAAGTTCTTTATCTTTAGCTGTGTCCTCCAGAGATTAAGAATGGCTTGAGGAGATGCTGTGAGATTTAACAATCTCAATTTTCCAATTCTTTTCCCAGTGATTTAAAAAGAACTAGGATTACGCTTAAGGGTATTAAAGGGCTTTTAAATTCGGGTGGGAATATTAAATGTTAAATAGTAGAATTACTTTCTTTCACATAGATTTCTTTTGGTGAAGACTTTCTTTTTCTTTAGCAAAGGAGAAAGAGATCATCTTGCTAAAGCCCCCATTTGGAACTCAGGAGATGGGGGTTTACTTCATCTTCTTTGATATGACTTTGGAAGCAATGTTCAAGCAGGTGACTTTAAATACAGTTTATAGGAGAAAAGAACTTGTCAGGGGTCTGTTTAAGGAAAGTGAGGGCTCAGACCACTTCCTATCTCTCAGTGCCTTTATCTCCTGGCCTGACTAGTTGAGATCAGGTCTGTCTCCTAAACTTTGGCTCCTCTTAAAATGACCATACCCATTCTTTCCTAGCTTTCTATTCTACCAGCAGAAACATATATATTGTTACTACTGTTTTCCAGAACTCATTCAGCTGTACAAGCTGCTTATTAGTATTCATTCTGCCTTGCAGGTACGCTGTTATGTCCTGGCTCCTCTGAGAGGCATTTTCTTCTTCTTTGAGGGTTTTAGCAAGGCTTTCACGTTTGCTTCATTTTGTGGAGATACTCAAGAAAATGGAATCTTCTTCCATATCCTTATTTCTAGAAGGAAGAAGTTGCAGGTACTACTGTTAAACCACAGTCCTAGCCTGTCTTATATATTTTCCTGTGCTGAAGTTTTACATGAGTTGACAGAGAAAACCAAGTACTAGCTGGTACAGTAGATCACATGATTTTTCTTTTGCATTTTGCATACCGCTTTGACCTTCATGTGTCCTTAGAAGCAGATCAGGCTGTAGTGCCTCTGGCAGCACTTTTCTGTTGCCCATAAACAGCAAGCCAGCAATTACGGAAAGCCATGGTAATTTGAATTGGTAATATAGGCTTGGTATATATTTCCACAGCCACTCAAGAGAATAAGCTTTAATGATTTTCTGCAACTGTCTCATCTCTTGTTATCACTTCTGTAAATACATTCTACATTGTTTCTGTGATTAGTTAATTCTTATACATGGAAGTTGCATGCCTTGTGTAATTTTTCTTATGGTTCTCAAGACCAGATTGATCAGGTGCTCTTAGGAGCACATCTGCCATCAGCAGCTAATGTTGCAATTTACACGTTGCTGATGAGTCATGCAATAACAGTTGAAAAAGGCCATTTTTCTCAAGGTATAATTCCTCTCTATGTATGCTGTATTGTCATCGACAATTTTTACCAGAACTGCTCTCCACTGCCTGTGCCTCTGTGCCTGTGTTCAGTAACATTCTATTTCAGTAAGTATTCTGGGCGCATATGTTATTCACACCCAAAGTTCATCATATTCTTGCACATACGCTGTGTCTTATGTTGCCTTTTGAGGTGTATGTAGAAAAATTGCTCTGTCTTTCGGTGCAAAAGCACACAAGGATGATAGCTTCATTTTAAGCCTTTTAAAGCAGAGAAGTCCCTTCTGGGGAGGACATTTCAGCTCCTTTTCTCTGTACAAGGAGACAGAGATGAGCATGGGCTGACAAGACTGGTATGAACGTTCCTCCAGAGTTCACGATACCTGTGTGCCTCTGCATTAGTTGTATCTGATTTTCAGTCTTTCTCTTAGTGATACTGTTTATATGACCTTCAAGTTAACTTTCACATTTCAGTTCTGCTCCTTGAGCCCCATGAATGTTTTTCTGATCTGTTCTTGTCCTTTCAGGACGCTGTCAGAAGATACTTCTCCCTTCCTTCAGGAAGCTGTGATACTTACTTCTAGGGGAAAAAAAAGTACCAGGATCAGAATTTAAACCACAGAGTAGACTGTAAGAGTATTTACTCCCATATGGCATATTGGAAGTGCATATTGAACTCTCCTTACCTAGGGGAATGTGCCAGAACAATCAAAATTTTTTTAAAAAATATTGAGCTTAAATCATAACAATAAGAATATCCTGCTAGTTGGATGCAGTTGTATTCATCAAACGTTTCAAGTATTATTTACTTCAGTGATTTACTACTACTCTCTGCTGCAGCTGGTAAATTCAGTTAATTATTAGATGCAATTAGTAAGCTTTTTAAAAACATTTGTAGAGTTAACGACAAAGGATATTCATGGTACCATGAATTACTGGGCAGTGGAGTGCTAAAAATTTAATTTTCTATGCCCAGCCTACCTGACCTATTAAAGATATCTGAGAATAAATTTTGGTTCTTTTATTGTCTGCATTCTCTAAAACAAATCCAGAATGAAGCACCCTTTAAAAAAATAAAATTTTATATTAGCTCTTTGTTTCACAGATGTAACACTGTTCCTTTGAGCTGTGATTTTTTTATTAGTTTGTTTTCTCAATTCAAAATCAAATCATTCCCATAGCAGGAACTGGATCCTTCATACCCATTCTCAGTTTTTCTGTTTTTTCCTCTAAATTCTATGTTGTTCAGATCCTGGGTTCATCTGGATGTAATTCACGTCTCATGAAAGAGTTAATCTGGGTGTTTCGGCTCCGGCAGACAGGGTTTTCCCCCCAAAGAAGTCTGCCCTGCCAACTCTGCTGCCTCCTGCTGTACAGCATCGGTGCATTCGCCGTGTGGGCCTCACTACATGTGGTTCCAAGCATGCGCAAAATTACTAATTTTCTTCCAGTGTTTTCCAAATGATGGAGATTCTCATGCTCCTGTGTCTTCTACGGTTTTTTCCCCTTTGTCAGCTCCTAGCAGCTGTCTGTGAGGTGTCTTCTGAAGTTGTTTGCTCTGTAGTAACTCTTTTTTTCGGTTTCACTTCTCACAGGTGCTTCTCATGGACTGTTTTCCTTCTCTGCTGAAGGAGTCAACAGCTTGACAACCTTTCCCGTGGAAAATCCTGTCCCTTCAGCCATCTGGTCTCACTGTGAATCCCTGGTACGTGATTAAGGAATCTGTCACATCTGACATAATTTAGTCACAAATACATAGCTGTTACACATTAAAAGGGTTTTTCTGTTACTGAACTTCCAGCAGTTTCCTTTCTTTTGGAAGAGAGTGTTTCTGAAACTCGTTTCTCTTGGTGTCACTGTGCTGCTGGCACTGACTCCCTAAGCCAGCTGGCGACTGGGGCTGCTGAGCAGATGAGTCACTCCATCTCCTCTGTCGATCCCGCTCCTCCTGCAGCTCTGCTGGTGAGCAGTCGATGGGGCTGGCAAGGCAAGTCCATCCTGTGCCCACAGCCCAGGACCTTCAGCCTGCTTCAGGGAGGTAGGTACTGTTGTGGGAAGCAATGTGAGAAATTACACGTGACCCCGTCACTCTTGCAGTGTGCAGGTGCTCTCAACCTTCCCCGACCTGAGACTTACTAGATTTGTGAAGGTGGTTCACTCATGAGTGTAAAAACAGTTCTTGTACTATTTAGTTAAAGCCAGTGGTGTATAAAATAGTTATGAGTGCAGTATGGGTGCACCAGAGGAAAATGGTTGAATAGGTTACAGAGGTGCACAATGGGGAGAATGAATTTGGCAGCATGTGATTAACTGCATAAGATGAGGACCGTAAAAAGAAATACAGCTTTTCTACACGGCTTCATTGTCAGTTACAGCACTTTCTATATTGTAATAGGGAGGTCTTTTTAGAAAGCTAATTAGAAATTTACCTGTAATGATATTTTTTGGAAGGGCTTGGAAATGTTTGAGTGCTATGATTATTGAAGATGTGCTGGAAGAGGAAAATGATATTTTAAAGAAGATTTTTTCTGGGCATTTCTCGTGAACTCCTTTTTCGCAAATGTTAAAGCTCTGCAGTCTGTTTTTTCTGGGCGCTTTGTAATAGCTTCACATGGCATCGCAGCACAGTCTTAATTTGAGATATTAAAATGCATTTTTTTAAATAGAAAATATTTGTTATCTAATTCTTACACAGTTATGCTGATGTAGCACTTTGGATTTTTACTTAAACTCTGAAAAGGTTCTAATAAGGTTTCAGAGCTACTGCAAATAAAGTGGTTTAGTTTTTATAAACCTCTTTTTTTTTTTTTTTTCCCTTTACTGTCCCATACTGCCTCCTCCCACTTCACTTAAAATATGCATATATTCAGCCTACGATTTAACACACATGACCTAAGTATGCAGCAAATTAATTACTTCTTGGCAAAATGTCCTTGCAGAAGAATGGATACAGAATGCAAGAAGTGGTTCATCTTTAGTCCAATATTATCCGAGGACGTTTTTCTTCCCAGCGTGCCCAGGAACAGCCATACGAGGTGGTACCAAATGAATGGCATCAGCTGTGCCTGTGCAGGCTGCTGGGTGGGACCTGATGGAGATGCTGCTCCGGGGCTGCTCCGGTGGGCCTGGCTGCCCTTGGCCAGTGCTAAAGGAGCGATGTTACCTCTTACCTCCCTTGTGCCGTAAAGCCCCTGGGGGTATGGCACCAACATCTCCCAAAGGAGACGGTGACATTTCCAAATAGCAGAATTACTATCTCCACTACGACCACTACCTGCCTCTGTGAACGCAGTGAGACACACAGAGCTGGTGGATGTGTGTGACACGCAAAGGAATAGCAGGGTATCCTTTCCCCTATTTGCGAAGGAATGCGCGGCCCTGGATAAGAACTCGGTGCTGGAGCGAGATAATTAGCTGCAGCAAAGTTGAAGGTTTGACAGAGCACTTGCCGAGTTATCTGGCTCCTTGCCCCTGATAAAAGACAAAGCGCTTCTCAAGGACAGCAGACTAAAAGAAAAGGTTAGTATGTGGAAAATACGGAGTTACAGAGTTAGCTGAGAGCAGCAGGACGGGCAAGGTAACTTCTAGAAGTATTACCCTGTTTGCACCTGACACTACTTCTTGACCACATTGTTTAAAATCACCAGTGGCTGGACTTGTATCCACCAGAAACTTGCCAGTCTCTTTTCTGAGCCCAGCTATATTTTTGGTCTCCACAATTTCCTGAGACAGAGAATTTTTAAATGGAATTGTAAGGTACATAAACATGTACCCCTTTCTGTTCATTTTAAACCTAAGATCTGATGCCATCGCTAGGTTTTTCTTAATTTTGTATTGGGATTATAGCAAATCACTCCTTCCTTGCTTTGACATTTGATTGTCATCTCTTTGGGGAAAAAAGCAGTTTATTAATTTCCCAGGGAAAAAACTAAGAAGTTCAGGCAGCTCCATAGTCTACTTCTGCCAGTCATTTTCCAAATTGAGGAGCTTTGTGTCGGCTAAAATAGTGCTGCAGAGGCTGGAAGGTGCAAAATCAAATGCATCTGGATAACAGCAAAAGCACAGCTGTTTTTTGGTGTTTGTCAGTCTATGTGGCCACAGAAAAGGCCACTGAGAGATGAACAAGCCACCTCCTGCTTCCGGCACTGGGCCGCGTGGCACAGGCAGCCCTATGGCAGGAGCCACGGGGAGGATGCCTGTGCCGTGCGCTGGTTGTAGAGTTGTCTCTTGCCTCTGATGGAGAAGGGCAGCGAACTGGAGAGAAGCATGCTCTGAACCACCAGCTACAGCCAGTTAATGAGTGGTGTGAGGTTGGAGCACCCTTAATGGGAACCTTTGGAGGGCTGCTGGCAGCCAACCTGGGAAGGTGTGGAAGGACCAGCTGTCTCCACCGATGTGACAGGCAAAAAAAATGACATGAAGGAGGAACAGTCATTACCCAAAGACTGACAAAGTGCTGAAATCTGAGAAATGCTGTTTGCTTCCCAAATGAACAAAAACAACACTGTGGGTTTTTTATTAAGTTTGTTTTTAACGAGAACCTCTGTTCAGATTAAATTGGTACTCCTATTTGCTGCTTTGTAGCAGTATTCATGACTGTTTCAGAAGCCTGGATCTTCTGTCAGATGCACAGAATCTAAATAGTGGTAGTGCATTTTCGCAACAGAGACTCATTAGATATTAATGGAATTAATTTGTGTAAGGACTGCTAGGGTTGGCAGCTGTCATTGTGATCGACATGTGATTGTCATTTCTTTGGGAAAAATGCAGTTTATTCATCTTGGAGGATGGGAGAAAGTTATAGAATTGGATTTTCTTCAGGTGCAAATAAATAAAAATATCAAGTTAAACTCCATGGCTGACAAGAACATTATAGAGACCTGTAGCACCTTCTTCTGCCTCCATTTATCTCTGTGGCTGTCAGCATGATGGCAAACAGCATATCTAAATGATTTGGATTCTCTTTCCAGTGATTCTGCGATATATTTATTGCTACTTCTAAAATGCTCTCCCTTTCTCATAGAATGATTTATTTCAGACATTGTGCTTTTTGACTGACTATGGCTTAAAGAATCACCACTTCTTACTAACAGGCTTTAAAGGCAAAGATTTCCAAGCCAGGTTAGGCCAGTTTCCTCTGCCAGGGGCCAACTAGTGCTCTACAGAGGGAAGGCGAGTGTTATTAAATGGAATAGGCTGACCAGCTGATGCCAACTTTGTGCTTAATGTATTGATGGTTTTGTTCTGTTAAAATGGGAGTCTTGCTGTCTAATGATATAACGTGTGCCTTTTGCTTGTTTTTTTGTAATTTGCAGTTACCCAAAGCTAACTGAAATGAGGTCAAAATTAGAATCTTCCCTGCTCAAACGAAAACTCTGACCCTAAAAAGGGCGCTAAGAAGCAGCAAATATTTCACTGATTTCCATGGTTCATGACAAAGGCCGATGTAGGAAACCACCTGTGCATGTTTTCCTGTTGCAAACCTGCCCCAAATTTGGGCACATTTTCTTGTTTTCTAAACCATCTGGTAATATTATTTCAACATGATGAAGCACAAGAGCATTACAGGACTGTTCTTTATTTATATTTGTATTTATAAAAAATGGATTTAGATATTTATAGTTCTATTTATTAGAAAGTGCTTTTAAGAGAGCCAGAAGTGAGAGTTATTACTCGAAATATGGCAGCTAAGCTTGAGGAGGAGAGGCTGCCTCCTTCCCCTCCTTCAGCCCCTGAATAAAAAGAATTTGGACTCATGGGTTTATGTCACATTGTGCCTGCACGAGCCTGTGCTGGTCAGAGGAAAAGGCAGGCGGTGGCCTGGCTGCCAACACTGACCACCGTGCTGAGCCCACTGTTGACAGACCGATGGATGGGGAAATAGAAAACAGGACTGACAACAGGGTTGTCAGTTCAGGTAGTGAGTGGGGAGGGGGGAGAAGAGCTGCTCCCAGGGTTGCCCCCAACTTATCCCTGGCAGTTTGCAGAGAAGGGAAAAGAGATTTGGGTGCTTGGGTGGCCTCCAGCCTACCCCCATTTTCTCCCTAGCAAGCCCACCTGTACTCCTGCACCATGGGACCTGCCACGGAGCCCCAGCATGGCCGCAGGAGACTGCTGGACCAGGGGCAGGCTCAGCCCTGTGCCAGTGGAGAGCTGTCGCACCTACTTGGTGCCAAAGGCAGCCCACAGCTTGCAAAGCTGCCGTCCCCACTGCCGCACAGCTAATAAACCTGAGTTTTACAGGTCTCTGATTTCATGACTAGCCGAAGGTTGAAAGGTTTTGCTGAATACAAATACCAGTACAAGCATTCACTGGGGAGTAAGTTTGTGGTCTCTGAAATGGACAGGTGCTTTTCTCCTTTGCTTCCAGCTGAGCCAAACCATGGGAAAGCACTCCTGCATAATGCTGTGCAATACTTCAGCTGCCAGAAAGGTAATTTTCTTTGTTTTACTATTGCTATTCAGTGTAAATACAAACGCTTTCAAGCAGATTTCTTTGCAGCACAAATTCTCTTTCTAGTCAGTGTGAAGTAATCTAGCAACAGCAGGGTCCAGCTGAAGGGAAGGTGCTGCAAAGCAGTAATTAATTAGTCTAATTGAAACAAGGTTGGGCTTAACAGCCCATGGATCTGTGGTGGTGGGCAGGGTTGACACAGCTGATAATTATGTTGCTCAGTGTGTGCTGTGTTGAGCTTGAGAGTCAAGGGATGTATGCCAGTCTTGCTGGGCTTGATCTCCAGTACCCTCAAAGTCCTTGGGTCTGTGGATATTGAGAGGTCTCTGGGTTTTCTGTGCTTCGCTGAAGCTGGTGGGATTTACTGAGCTGCAGGAGTTCCAGTCTTCTGTGTATCCCTGGAGAAGGTATGAGAGCAGCTGGGCAGCTCCCCCAGTGTTCCCCTGCTGAGTTGTTTTTTTTTTTTGTAACCTTTTTCTGCTGCTTGTTTTAGGCTCTCAAAGCCTAAATTCAGTCCCCTGAGTACAGAAGTTTTCAAGGGGGTGTGTATGTTTGTGTGCACACACATAGTCATGTATTTATACATGTGCATGGAGCTGTGTATCAGTGCGTGTAAGCAGACACCATGTCCATAGCTTTTTTAATCACTCTAAAGTTCTGAAAGGTCTTGTGCTACAACAGTGCAATGAATATTTGCCCATGAAATACCAAGTAATGCATTCTGAGCTGGACATCTCATCAAAGGATAAGGTAATTTATTTATTCTCCTTTCCTAAGTTACATCCTGTGATAGAAATAGTTGCAGTTCATGGTTTGGTGTTTTGCCTCTTCAGAAATGCTGTAAGGTCAAACACTAAGAAAGTGAAATTTTGAGAGAGAGAGAGGAAGAGGGAAAGAAGCATTAGCAATTGCTGGCTCACTTGTGAGTGCAGAGGGATATGGTGCTCTCTAACCAAAATGAGTGTGTTTGTATCCACTTGAGTGGGCTTTGGGCTGGTGCCTGGATCCACATGTGCTCGGTATTGAACCATGCTGGTTTCAGCTGATCACTGCAGGGACCTAATTGTGGAGGCTATGCGTGAGCACAACAGAAAAACACATGTTAAAGCTCTTGTTTCTGTTCATTTTGCCTTTCCTGGTTCAGGACCTTGTGCTAGTGGCAGATGTACAAGTCTTGACAAAAACGTTGCAGTAGACTAAACCTTTAAATCTGGTGTGTTTCTGCAAGATGGGACTGGCAACCATCCATCCCTTTTTGGGGTCGTGTCAACATGTTTGTATGTTGTATAGGAGAATGAATCTCTGTGGGATTGCTTAGGCGTTATTGCAATGCAAATATTGAATTACCATTACGCAAACAAGCACAAAAATGCAATAGACACTCTTTCACTTGAAATTAGAGCCTAACAGAGCTCCCCTCCTCAGCATGTGCATCACACAACTGTTATAGCAGTAGCAATCTTTCTGTGGAGAGAAGAGGGAAAACGAATATTCAACAATTGCTTTAGTTAAGCGGATGCTACTGTGGACCCTGTTCTTTCTATCTTGGCTTAGTCTTTGAAATGCAAATTTTTAAATAGCGGTGAAATCAAGAGATGACAATCAATCTTTTTCTCCGGGGTAGGAGGAACTTTCAAAAAATAAGCTTTTAAACCTCTGTTCTCTTTAAGAATTTTTTTTCTATGGAAGCACCAATAGTATTTGTGCGGGAAGGGTGTAGAGAATCGTGCATGTATCTGGAAACAAATCAATTCAACTAGGATCAGTGTAAGGTTTATTAGCTATAGGAAGGAATCTAGTCTTTCCCCTGTCACCTCTGTGACTGCTCCAAGTTCCTTTTCCTCTGAGAAGCTCCCGGCCTGTTAGCAGTGGAGGGGAAGCACAATCCCGGGGGCAGGGAGCCCTGCTGGAGTGCGTGGCCGGGGCAGCTTCACGCAGTCGGGATGTGTGTGGGGGAGCTGTGTTTGGGCACGGCCGCGTGCTCTGCCCAGCGTGGGCTCAGGCAGCAAAGATGGCACAGGCAAGAGCTTGGGGGTTTGCTGGTGGAGTGACCACGCATGGCCACTCCTGGTGCTGTGCTTACCATCTCTGCACCGCCTGCCTGTGGATGGTGCAGATAGCTGACGAGTACGGGCTAGCTTTTCGCCAATGGTTTGGTGTTGGTTTTTTTTGGACAGCCTCCTAAATGCATATTTTATTCATCTTACACTAGCTTTGTGCACATCATCTCATCTGTTCCTGGCTGTGTTGTGTTCTTGCAGTTCGCTTGGCTTGGTCTTCGTTATCCCATGGTGAATGACCTTGCTCCATCAGAGGAGATGCTCAACTGTTAGCAGCTTCTCTCAGCGTGTCGGTTTCAAAATGGCTTGTGGTCACTCCTAGGAAGGCGTTTAAAAAAATGCACGCACAATGGTTTTGGTTCTTTCTCTGTTGAATACAAACCTTTATTGTAGCTAAAAGGAAAACCAGCAGGTGTCTGAAAAGGGGTGTTTGCTGAACTCTTTGTTTGACTTGTCTTTCATAATCCTGGGATGCTTTACAAGGAAGAAATACATAAGAGAACTTGGTCCTTTGTCTCTTTCTGTCTGATCAATTTACCCTTGTCAGTGAATGTTTTTTAAAACCATATGACATCTGTTCTTGCCTATAAACTTACACTAAAGAGGAGGAAGTCTAAAGTTCTCATCCCAGAGATGCTAGGAGACATCTATAAGATTATATAAAACACAATAATTGCACTTCTTAGTACTGAGCTCATCAGTATTAGAACAAATCCATCAACTTTCAGTGATGTATTACTCGGAGACTCCAATTTCTCACAATCTGTCTGTTTTCTTCTCCCAAAAAACAAAAGATGTGCAAGAGTTTTCTTGTACAATATATAGAAAATAAGGCAAAAAATGGTGATTAAAAGGGTCTGCTTTGTCATCAGCTGGACTAGCACTGCCTTGAGTATTACAATAAAGATTTACTAGTCTCTAATAATGTCTTGAGACTCTCTATCTTGGGAAAAATGGCCGCTACAGGTGTGTGGATATGTGTGGGAGGCTGCATTTGTAAGAGCTGCTACTGATTCGAAGTGTTGGGCAACAAGTTATCTTCCTACCGAAGGCCAGCCTGATGCAAAGCAAAATGTGTCTTAAAAAGAAGTATTTCCCGGTAGATTCTGAGTGTGATAACATTGGTACTGGAAAACAAATATATTAAGCTGTTGCATGGTCTGCTGTCAGTGAAAAGGAGAGAGCAGAAGTGTGAGGGGAGACATGTAGCTTCAAG
The DNA here is from genome assembly GCA_013398295.1 of Chionis minor. NCBI lineage: Eukaryota > Metazoa > Chordata > Aves > Charadriiformes > Chionidae > Chionis > Chionis minor. Next base: position 1,918,554 of record VZSF01000462.1, read on the forward strand.
TGTTGCATCTGGCACTACAGCAATGTTCTCTGAAGTGTTGTAGGTCCAAGAGAATGTCATGAATGGCGCTAGAAATGTGGGAGAACAGGCTTCGCCAAACAACACAGCCAAGGTTTGCTGCAGGAGAATGCAAACCCAATGGTCTTTAAATCTTGTCCTCAAAAAATTAATTAATGAGGGTGAAGAAAGCAGGGTAGGGAAATAGATGGCTATTTCCTGGTGTATATATAGGCCACGTGTTGTGTTTATACAATGTGAGCTGAACCATACTGTTTTGCTAGAACATAAAGCAGAGTCATGAACCTGGAGCTCTGGCCTTGTGACCTTGCTCAGGTTGTATGTTTTTGTTCCTTTGAAGCATAGCTTTATAGAAAGGAAAGGATTTGAAAAGGCAAGTGGAGACTTAGCTCTCATGAAGAGGTTTTTCTTTCTAAGATGTCCCTTTCTACAGCATCCAGGTGAAACCCTTAAACATATGGCTGGAGTGTCCATCCATCTGCTGGGTGCACAGACACAGTGAGTGGGGGCAAAGTGCTGAGGTGACTTAGGTAAGGCCAGCATGGTACTTGCAGCTGTAGTCATCCATCTGCTCAGCCACCAAAAGGACGTTTTAACTTCTGTTTGGCAGAGTCTGTATGTGTCTCTTGCCCCTCAGAAGCAGGGGACTGAAGGCTTTACCCTCACCTGTCCTGTGATTTCCCTCCTGTCACTTCCACCGGACAGGATTTTCTGAAACATCAGAAAAGCAGCATGGAGTTTCCTTCTCCTCACTGTGTTTCTGTTGTGTTTTTGATGTCACCTTTCCTTCCCTAATGACAAGGTCCATACAGGTGTAAGCATGGCCTAGACATTGCACCACAGAAATCAAACCAAGAGCGACCCCCGATACTTCTAGGCAAAAGCCAGCACAGAACTGGCAAACTGATAACAATAGGAAGCAGGATTCTTGTTCTGTCATTAAAACTGTGATTAAGGATTTCAGTCCAAATCTCTTCGGGCAATTATGCAGAAATTTACTTCATTCAGTCTATCACTCAGGACCTCCAGGCACGCACCAGCAGCCAATTTTTAGTCTGTGCCAATTAGCATGCCGAAGTTTATCCTGTTAGAGACACAGCCTGCCACCGGAGGAATATGATGCCTCTCCAAATCTATTTAACTGCAATACAAAGGGAACCCAGGGTACTGGGTTCATCTGCCATCCATCACCTGTCTTAAACTGTTTGAGAGACTACTGTACATTTTATTGCCCATGCTGGAGGGCCTATAGTGATCTAAGCTTCTTAAAGGTGCATTTAAAGAAAGACCAAAATAATAACAGGATGTTATTATTTTGGGAATAATCTGCTGTTGGCAAATGAGCATGAAGACAATTATGTCCACATAAATTGCCTTGACATACACAGACCAAGGGGAAACACTTTTCCCCAGCGAGCTGAGTGTGTTAAGTCTTTGGGCACAACAGGGCTGCATTCTGATGGGATTTAAATGCTGTTATCGTATGGTACCACTATGACTATACTAAAGTAGGAGCTGCAAAGCTGTATTTAATTCTCAATTATGCAAGGTGTAAGTAAATGCTTCAAGCCATTATGAGGTTCCTGCAGAAATTCTAAACTTTCCAAAATATACAACTGCTCTTAAAATCTTAAAGAACTATTATTGTGAGATTTGTGCTGTGGTGGGTTTTTTTTGGTTGGTGGTTTGGTTTGTTGGTTGTGGTGTTTGTGTGGGTTTTTTTTTCTTTTTTTCTTTTTTTTTAAACCAGCTATAGAATGGCTGCAACTAGTTTAATGGGACTTAGTCTCCTGTGAATTTCTACTCATATTACAGAAGAGAAGGAAGCGACATTTTCTCGCCAGCACTTTGTTTGCCTTTCAGTTTCCCTTTTAGACTTGAGGAGCTGTTTAGAAGCCTATGGGCATTCTACCGGCACTTGTACAATGCTGGTAGCAAAAGTCACTTAAGCCTTAGTTTGAGTATATGGTGAGCAGCATCTAGAAAGGTCTAATTCTTTCTACTTGAGTTGGTAAGCCTGCAGTCGTGTCCTGAACTATTTTGCATTTGGTGCTTATCATCTATTTACGACTGTTCTTTCCTTGGTGCAAGACAGAGGAACTGCATCTGAGCTCTTCAAGTTCAGCTGTGCAGAGAACAAAGACTTGCCCAAGTTTTGACCCAGAATTCAGGTTCAGCTCAGTGCTCACCCATACTTTCAAGGTCGGTCTGGTGCTTTGGCCACCACACCAGGGCTAAAGAAAAAACTGCACAAGGAGCTTCTCCTATAAATTTGTTGAATTTCCCTGGATATTTGGACAATGTTCTGATTTCTAAAATTCTGTACCAAAACCAAAGTTATATAAGTGCTCAATTAGTCTTTTTAATAACATTGGAACAAAATTGTTCCCTCTTGTTGTGAAAGTTTCCATAGCATTTGCTTTTCAGTCTGTTTTTGGAATGAAACCACACTTTGAAGTCCAGGGGTTTCCTCAGGGAGAGGGAAGCTCTTTTTTCAGTCAGCTCTAAAGAGAACGATCCTCTCGGAGCCTTGGAACCAACTCCCTCTTGTCACAGATGCAGACATAAAAGCAAAATTGGTAGAGATAAATTCATCATTTCATGGTCCTCTAATTCTTAAAGAAAATTTCCTCTGTCCCCTCCAGCCTTTTCCCAAAACTTAAAAAAATTAAAGCTCTTGGTAAGTAGAGTCTTAGATACAAAGTTTTCAGTTTACTGATCTTTTCTCCCTGTGCCGTGGTTGGAGCAGTAGCGCTAGGGGAGGTGAAGGCAGGCAATGAACTGAATTTTTAGGCTTCAGCTCTGGACTCTGCTCCCTTTTTGCCCTTTGGAAAGCTTTTTGCAGGTTCACAAATGACAGGTCATGAGCCAAAAGCACAAACATACCTGGCCAACATACAGAGGGTCTTGAAAGAAGTGCTCTTGAAAAATAATTCATTGTACATCTAACCTCCATGATATCCCAAGTAGTAGTGTGCCATCATGACTTTCCCTTCTTAGCACCTATTAAAGAGAATCCCTGGGCTAATCCTTCAAAGATAATGAGCAGAGTGATGGTAGTCATAGAAACTGCTGCTTAAATATCTGTCTTTTGCACAAACTCCAGAGTAGGGCTAATTATGCAAGTGATAGAAATCTGTTTCAGCCCTGTACAAACCACTGCCATTTTATTAGCTCTAAGCAAGTTTGCTGTTCAAAAATAGCTTAACTACATTTGTTCTTTAGCTGGGCTTGTTGGTAGTGAAATTATGGGGAATTTCTAAACACAGTGCTTGCACTCTGTTGGTCAAGGGCCTCTTGAAGGGCCAAACCAATAATTGAGGTGGCCATGGAAATGGCTGCCTCATACATATACCTGTTGTACATATATAATAGAATCCGTTAAAAAGGTCCTGAATTCAATGCATCATGTTTAAGACTACTTTTTCCAGGTTCAGATCTGTTGCTCTGAGACTTGACCAGCAAGTCATGCATCCTTGTAACTTCAGGCTTGGAGAACAGGCTGATTTTCATCACATCCACTAAATTATGTGAGTGTTAGGGGATGTTCCCTGGGGCAAATGAACATAGTGACTGGGCATGTTTAATGAGCCCTTGGCCTGCAAGGACTTCAGGCTTTTTGGGCCCTTGCTAAGTTTGTCTAGTTTACATGTTCTTGTGTAGCCCAATACAGCTGATAGACTACTAAGCACAGTTTTATACCAATTTCCCCATGCCTGCTCAAGGGAGAGGTGAACAAACTGGAAAGAACCCAGCAGAGTACAGCTAAAGTGGTCAGGGGGCCATAGCATGGGATGTAATGGGAAAGCATGGGAAAGGGCATAGTTCAGCCTGGATGACAGAAGTTAAGGAAGGGGCTAATTTCTGTTGTAATTTAACCGCAGCCGACAACTAGGACCATGCAGCTGTTCATTCACCTGACTCTCCAGTAGCGTAGGGAGAAAAAGGAGGAGAAAAGCCCCTTGTGGGTTGAGATCAAGACAGTTTAATAGAACTGTAAAGGAAGTAATAATAATTATTATTTTGCATATTCTTTTACTGGTATTATGTGATGCAATGCAGTTGTTCTTGCCACCCAATAATTGGTTGCCCAGCCCAGTCCTGAGCAGCGATTGCAGGTTCCTGCCCTGCTGGCCAACCCCATTTATATATTATATATTGAGCATGATGTCTGTGCTATGCAATATTCCTTTGTCCATCTTGTCCTGTCAATGCTCCCTCTCAGCTTCTATGGGAAGCTGAAAAAGTCCTTGGTTAATATAAGCATTACGTAGCAACAACTAAAACAGTATGTGTTATTGACATTATTCTCATACGAAATCCCAAACACAGCAGCTACTAGGAAGAAAATTAACTCTATCCCAGCTGAAACCAGGGCAGCTGTCTTCCACTGCTTGATGTGGTATTGCAGAAGAGACGCAGCCCAGCTCACCTCAAGGCTGCAGAGAAAAAGAACAAGAAGCAACTGTCATAAACTGCAGAAGGGAAAATTTTGTTTGGTGATAACCACTTCTGTTGTGATGAACTTCTCCAAGCATTTGTTCCAGTGCTTAAGGGCTCTCAGTCCCTGGGAACTTTCAAAACTCCAGTAAACAAAGACCTGCACAAAACAGTCTGACTTTGAAGTTATCCTTGTTTTGAATAGGAGGTTGAACTACAAGATCTCCAAAGAACCAGCATGTACTTTTCTGTGATTCTGTAAAAAGGAGGCAAAGAACAGAGAAGTTACTTCAGGTCATGCGTCAAACTTATGTCCAAGTCAGGAAAAGAGAATGTGCATCCCCCTAATTTCAAACCATTGTTGCACTGGGCAGCCTGCATTGCTTTTCTGGCACAACAGTATTTCCCTCACGAGCCTTATTTCATGACCTAATTTAACAAATGGCTTTTTGTCGCCTGTTTTTAAAAATAAATTGAGAGCGGAGCGAAAAAAAAAAAAAGAATATTTAAACTCTGCTGCTTCAAGGGTATCTTAAAGAAGTGGTGCTTTTCTCCATGGCTTTTGTGGAACTGTGACTGTTGAGTATATTCTATGAGGGTCTTCCTTTTCTCCAAAGACATTTTTCTTCAGAAATAGTAAAGGTTAAGGTGCATCTGCATTCCTGGAAATTGTATTTCAAAACAGAAAGAGTAAGTATATTCAAACGCTAATATTTTTTGGCATGATCCATATCTTGGTTACCTCTAATGATGCCATCAAAGTTTTTATTAGCTGATAGGAAATCTTTTTGCTGTGGTTCATGAGGTGGCTGGTGTTATCTAAACTGTTACTGCTGAATTTTAGTTTGAATGTTATCTTCTGAATGTCAGTGTAGATTGCAACAAAGTGTTGGGTATGTCTCTGAGGCTATTTTTGCCTGTATTAAAATGTTTCACGAAATACAGCCCCATGAATCTGAGTTAGTAATTATGAATGTTATTTAAAATTAGGAAGACATCTGTTAATAAAGCTGCAGCATCTCTAAGTCAGGGGGGTGTGGGGTGGTATATTCAGTACAGAGCATAAGCTTTTGGGCTGAGTTGAAGGGCAGCTCGCTTGGATAACATCACCGAGTACTACAGGTTTAAAAGTTGTTCAAGTTCACTTTTTTCATTGCTTTGTCTTGCTTGAAACTTTAGGATAAAGTCTTTCCTTCTATGGATCTAAACGCGATGAGGTGACCCAGAGCTTATTGACCTCATGGTTTTACTGTAGGGTAAATACTAGAAAAATGGCAGGTATAAGCTGTGAAACTTAAAAAGCTAGACACAGATGCATGGTGCCTTTAAAGTAAGCTTTCTCTTGGAGTGAAGGTGGAGGGCAAGGCTTGTAAGATTTACAGCTTGTGTGCAGTAATTGTTTTTATTCAAGGTGGATTTTTAAATCCTCCCCAGGTGTTTTCAATAAAATTGAAACTGGAAGGTGAAAGTGACTTTTTTAAAATTTTTTTTGTTTCATTTCTCAAAGGGTGGGTTGTGTGCGTTTCCAGTTATCTCAATTTAATGGGAGGGGCTGAATTGCAGCCATGGTGTCTATGAAATCCTAATGTTGAGTTGTTTTTAATGATACGCATAATCTCTTTGATGCTTAGACAAATGGGAATTAGGGGAAACAGATTTAAGCCTACTCTTTTACGGGGAATAAACCTTCATTATGGAACAAAGTCCTTCAGGATCAACTCAGTCAAACTTAAACAACTTGCATGGGGGCAGCCGTACTGAAAAATAACTTTCTGATGGATCTTACCAGCTGCTAAGAAGTTCTCATTAAGCTACAGCCTTTTCCCTCTGAGAGGGCAGGGAATGGGAGGTAAACCCACAGTGCTGCTCTGCTGAGCGTGGGGACTCTCGGCTCAGTGTGGGCACTGACTCGGGAGGTCTGTGGGCTACAATAACTGTTAGGCTTTGGCCTGAAGGTGTCTGCAAACTAAACTTTTTTGCTGCGTTGGTGACAGTATCTCTGCCACAGCCCACTTTGGTGTGAGACAGCTGAGGAGCCAGCAGGTCTAAGTTGTGGCTGTGGAGAGGCGTCCTTCTCTGGAGCTACCGCTATCCCTACCTTACTCCAAATGCTGACCGCTGTGCGTGTCTCTGCCTCTACTGCTAGAGGTTACTGTCCTCTCTGCTCTCCTGGACTGGCTGATAATGTGAACTTCCATCAGGCTAAATCAGCTGGGTTAGCCTAAACTTAGGCTTAGCTCCTCTGTGGTGCTTAATTGCCTTGGATATTTAACTGCCTCATTAGGCATTTGCTATCCATCAACCGGCTACCCAGCTGCCACCTAATCTGCTGCTGAGCACTGATGGAGCCACCTACGCTGTGGTTATCAGCAGTTTTAGCACAAGCACAGTCTCCGAAGACCTCAGCTGGGCTTTTAAAACCACCCCCACAAATTATCGCACTGGTGTCCCTAGAGAAAATGAAAACAAAAGATGGTCAGCCAGACCTCCAGCTTCTCTTGGGAGGCTTTTAGGAAGGGTTATGTCCAAACTACCGTGCTCATTAGGATGAGATACTTCTGCTGTCTCCCCCCATGGAAGTGGATGTCCTAATCCCATGTCCAGCAGTGATCTGCCTTTCCTCTGACTGCACAAAACAACTTCTGACTAGCACTCAAACACTATTCTCTGATCATTAGAGGAATCAAAATTATGTTTAGGCTTTTGACTATACACTGATGTCCCTAGTGAAGGAAAAAAAAATAATAATCAAAATAATGTTGCTGCATTGTCTGTGAAGTCTACCTGGAAGCACAATGTGAGACCCACATCCATTGGAAGCCAAAGCTTCTTTGTGGTCCAGCTGCATTGATGAACAACAACAGATGAATTCAGGTACAGAATTTAATTCCTTGAATCCTCATCCTCTCTTTTTAAATGTTTTCATAAGAAAAATAAGGATGTGGAAAGGAACAAAACAGAGACAAAATTTTCAAATTCTTTTAACTCTCTGGTAACTTGTCTATTAGTTGATGCACAGCTGACAAGCGAGGTAACTTTTGAACTACATTTCATTACTTGTAGGAAATAACCTGAAACTTAGTGATTTATACCTTGCCTCTTTAAAATAACATTTCCTGGTGCTGGAAGGAAGAGCATGGGGGGTTTTTTTTGCCCAGGCTTTTGATTATAAGCCTTTCATTGTCCCATGTGTGACAACCCGCTGATGGAATAATCCCCAATTACAATACAGAAGAGTGTTTTGTAACTGAACTCACTGGCTGGTAGTTTTTTGGTTGGGGTTTTAATTATTTTTAATCAGTTCTAGAGGTATACCACCAAACCCTGCTTTACTTGTTTTCCTTGTGCCAAAGGAAAAAAAAAAAAAGGCAGGATATTGGACTGGAGGAACACATTTTGAGTGGTCTTTTCCCTTCAGAAAGTTAATACTGCACAGTATCTGGAATATAGGATCTGCTGTTAATATCAACCTGTTTGATAATGTAGCAGCAGTCTTGCAGCTTCTTAGCTGCAGAGCACCCAGCGACACGTGCCAGACAGTCTGTACTGGGGATTAATCTAAACAATAGGCACAGCTTAGAGGAAATCAGGAAACCCAAATCATAAGCCTTGAGCTAACTTTTGCTGAGGATTGTCTACCTGTGTAGCTAGGGAGTACTTACGATTGTGATATATTTGAAAAAAAAAAAAAAAAAAAAAAAAAGGCTAGTTGTAAGTAGCACTGTCTATATTATTAAAAAATATTCCTTTTCTCACAGCTCAACAATGAGGACAGACCTTTGCAGCAAGGACTCAAAAGTGCACAAAGTCTGAGATGGTTCAAACATCTTAGTATTCCCATTGCAGCTTGGCTTGATTGCAAGATTTACACAGGACTGTAGGTCTCTGCTATACTTAATGAGTTTTGGAAAAGCAGACTGTGTGTAAGAACAGCTTGGAAAGGTTAGGCAGCTGACATTTCAGGAGGCAGCAAATAATACAAGCTGATAATGTCAAGGAGCTGGCACAAACAGTCTTTCGAGGGCTACAGGTGGGTCCCAGATAAATGCTGTAATAACTGGCAACTTCACTTTAAAAATTATGTTTTGGGTAGCAGTATTATTTCCTCTTTGCCCGTGGGACTCGACAGAAATGTCAGACAGGGATGGTGATATTTTACATGTGACATTTTTCTTCCGAGCTCTTTTCAGGGATTGTAAAGATCTTCCTTGAGGACAGCCTGTGTTCCTTTCCTCCCTGTGGTTGTGAGCCAGAGTTGCTTGCAGAATACAGGCAGGGTCTTTAGTCTCCTAACCTACCCTGTAGAACTTGTGCTGACCCCACGCAGATACCTGCTCTCACTGTGAAATGGAGAAGGTGCAATGCTATCCAGAATACACCATCCCATTGAATTGCCTGTGCTACAGCGTATAGCGGAGGAGCCAGCACATTATTAATAAAGATGATCAGCACCAGTACCTAAAGCTGGCCCAAAGAGCAAGCCCTGATAAGGATCCAGTGCTGGAAAGTCGGACAGACACCACTTTCTTTAGCAGTACCATAGGATTCTGTGTCAGCAGGTAATTTTGATCTTGAACAGTGGTAGCTGAAAACTTGCAGTCTTTTATGTTGCTGAACTCAAATATCTGGGGATAGTTCTGTCCGCAAATACTGAATTCCCGTCTAACTACCCATCCCATCCAAATGTATTTCCTAGAAGCTGCTAGAGACGGGGCAGGAGACAGTCAAACAACATAAGTGATGGATGGAAGGTGTGCATTCATAAAACATGATCTAATGATAGTGGGTCAGAGTTACGCCCCCTCAGAGCCAGATATGAGAAGTTTCCAAAACACTTGTAACAAGGAGGCGATGCTGCCGCACCTCCACAGGGCACCCACTGTGGGCTGTGTTTGGTTATGGACCTCCAAAGATCTGCAGCCCCTGGGTTCTGATGGCAAATGTCCCGCGATCTTCCATCAGAAAAGGCACCCTTATTTTCAGACCCCAGGGGTGTTGATTTCCTCAGCGCTGCAATTGATACTAGCCTTTCTGACTGACACCCTGCTTTTGTGTGGGGGTAAAAGTTGCTATCCTGTTTTGAAGGTTATGACTCAGTAATGGGAGCCACCGATTTTTGTAATTGACTTCAAATGCAGTAGGTGAAGATGATAGAGATCCCTTCTTATTATGTATGTGAGTACTTGTCATTGTGAAGCTGGACAGTTGCTGTATTCAAATTGCTGTGGCCGTGTGCTTCTTTGTGACAAAGACAAGTTTACTGCTCTTACGTTTGTAAAACACCTTGTCAGTTAAGCTCACTGTCACGTATGGACTGTGTGCATAGGTGGCTGCCAGAAATGTGGACACGGCATCTTTTTGTCAATCAACATATAAATTTCTTTCTACTCTACTTATAAGCAACATTCTGTCTGATAGGTGCGCACATATGTAGCTACCATGTAAATGCTGTTTAGGTGCTGCTAGGATGTCAATAATATTAACTGTCTCCTGGCACTCTGAGAGAGAGAGCATTCTGGATTCATGGGAAAAGATGGGCTTTTAGTATGACCTTCTAAAAAGAAAAGTAAGATTTCTGCTAGTGCCCCATCATTGCCAAAAGGCTAGTTTTGATATTAGATTGCTACAATTATTTTGTTTATGAGGCATTACAGACAAATGTAACCTTTTGAATATCAATTAAAAATACAAGGGAAAGATTTAAAGCTCTCCAAGTGTTTTTTTAACCAGATTAATTCCTTTTCTTCTCAAGAGGCTCTGATAAAGAACAGAAATCACTTTTGTATGGCACTTAGCTTCCATGGTATTGGCTATAGCTGGTACAGGGAAAGAAGGATGAGCAGAAGAATCTGAGATACAGGACCAGGCATTGCATAACAGGCAGCTTTGTCTCATGATGGCACATAGTGAGAAGTGAGCGGGGAAAATGCAAGTTCTTCTCGTGACACTTGCAGATCCATGCATTGGAGTAGGATCCTGATGGCGTTTTATATGTTTGTTAGCTCCTTTGGAAAGCATTTCCTTGATTCTTGATGGAGTGATGTGTGAAACCCTAACAAGATACCTTTGCAGCAAGCAGGTGGGATAAGGAGGAAGCTCCAGATCAGGAGGAGTTCCTTGGCTTGTACTAATGGACCCACAAGTCACCAAAGACTGTACTAAAAGGGCCTTTTCTCAGACTTGTCCTTCTTTTTAATTTCTTGGTATTTGGTCAGCCCCTTCCATCTAGGTGTAAGATGGTATAAACTTGGATCCTGCAATCAGAGCTCCATTCAAAGCCTTCCAGCATTGGCTCTTTGAGAGCTGTTAACATTCCTGTGACACAAATCTACAACATTTGAACCAATATTGGTGTGTTTATGCATTTTGTGGGATAACTTCTTGTTTTAACCAATGTGTGCAAGTATCCATTTCGGAGCACACAGAAGAAAACTGCTAAAGCAAACGTGAAGCACCTTTCCTAGCAGGTGGTGTGCATTGCGTGGGCTGTGCCTCAAGCTCTGCTGGCTTGCACAGTTTGTCACCTGAAGCACATCTGCCCCCTTGTCCAACCTTCAGTGTTACAGCTCCAGTCCAGTGAGCTCCTGACAACTTTTTTTGCCCACCGATAAATGTCTTGTGATTTACTGTCTGTTCTGGGGGATGTCCTCAGCCCAGATGCTTTGTCCCATCTGGGGCAAGCAACTGAGTTTCTCTGATTTGCTGGAGTCTCCTCCTGTTCCGTGGCCTTCCCTTAACTTGGAGGTTAAGTTAGGCACTTGGGATTTTTAACTGCAGAGGTGCATTGTTGGATGACCACTTAAATCATGAATGCCGACCTAATTTAGCCTTACTGGTGATTTTGAAAACTCTTTTTGTCCTGGCACTACAAGGTTTTAGATACATAGGCAAGATATATCAAGGTATATAGTGTAGGTATATACCTATTAGTTTCCATTTGCTGAAGTTCAAGAACTTTTTCCTGGTGAAAGGAAAGTCTGCCATGGAAGAATTATGTTATTGCTTTTGAAGGGGGGGAAAAAAAACCCAACAAATCTCTTGCTCCTGCTCATAGAACCAGATACTTTGCTGCTCTTGAAAACAACATTTTTTGCTTATTGCTTGTTATAGGCACTGATGACAAGCAGTGACTCAGCTAGCACATCAGTTGAAATATGGAATAGTAATAAGTTAAATAGATTGCCAAACAAAATAATCTAATTTCTGTGACAGGGCAAAGGGTTTTTTGGTTTGCTTGTTTGTTTTTGCTATCCTAAGTGGCGAGGATACTCAGAAATCATGTCTTTGCATCATCTTGATCTGCTCAGGTTGTTGGCTAGCCCTCTAAATGTGATGCTCTGCAGTTCCTCAGCAAAGCCCACTGCAATAGTTTCTCTTGAAGGCCAGCTTGTTTGCTCGGCCTCTCTGAGGTCCTCGGTGCTGTGAAACTTTTTGCAGGAGACTTACAGTGCTCTGATGGCTGAAGTTGCAGAGCAGTCAGAGACAGGAGAATTTTGACCCAGACAGGTGGCGAGTAAGATAATAACCATGTACATTCTGGACCTGTATGTATATTATGGACTGATATGGTTAAAGCTGTTCAGTTTGTTGTTAGTAAACAATCATGAGTCTGTGTGAAGAAACCGGTCCTGTTACACTTGATATCTGTATTTTTCTCAGTAGTTACCTGAGTATGTTGCACCCCAGCACAAACTTTAATGTGCTTCTGGAAGCACAGGACTGTGCTCAGAAAGACAAGAATATCTCTTTCATTTCCAGTCCTTGCTTCCTGCACACCCAGCATCTAAATGGGGCTGCACTGTTTCACATAGAAAGGTTTGACAGGATGAATACAAGGACCAGGGACCATTTTGGTTCCACTGGATCAGCAGTTTCCAAAAGATAACTATTGACTTCTAATCAGCTTTAGTGAATATTACTTCTGTTCTACCAAGCAATGGTTTGAATCAGGAGAAGGGAATACTAGATGTGCTCAAACATCTCTTTTTACTTAATAAAATTTGATGGTAGGTTGTTTTTTTTCTTTAATGTGAGGAAATGAAAAAATAGTGCTCTCTCACATATTCTCTTTATAGGAAGTTCATGACCTTCCCACTGACCAAACATGATGTTTTGGAGTTGTCTTTGACAAAACAATTGCAAGAGATAAAAATAAATAAATAACATTTTAAAGTTCTAAAGTAAATGCCGGATCCAAAATTTTGAGCAGTCCATTGCTGGATTTGGCATGTGTAACTTGGGACATTTGACACACAACTTTTCAGAGCAGCTCTTGCTAGTTTCCCCAACTCCAATCCACACCTGCCTTGCAGAAGAGGCACATGACACAACCATGAAATGAAGCGTTTTGCTTCAATCAATCACATTGTCTAGTTCAGTGTTGAGCTGAAAAAAGAACATATTAATTACACGGATTTGGTAACCTGCCGCATCCACGCTATGCCATGTAAGACGCTGTTCTGCATTGTAATCACTTGGGAGAGTCCTGGAGGAAGTTGTAACCTCAACTGAGAAATGACACTGTTCTTTTTTATGCTCAGAGAAGTCACGTCTGCCTCAAGTCAAGGGTGTTGAAATGGTCCTTGTAGTGGATCAGTGTCAGCAGCTGATGCAGGACTGCATCAGGAACCCTTTAGAGAACCCCGTCACTTGTTAAGTGCTGATTTCTGGCCACTGACAGATGCCTCTGTATTCTGACCTTCAGATCACAAATAACTGTGTCTCTTGGCTTTAATCATCTGTGTCAGATTTGGGATGGCAGCAGGATGGGTCTGAAGGTCAGTGCTTATTTCTCTACAGTACAGTTGACAGCACAAAATTGGACTCTGTCCATGCAGGGTTTGTAGTAAACCCGCTGTTATTTACTCTTAATGTGAGTTGCCTGGTGAGGTCAGTGATGGGCCAAGCCAGCTCTTTTTCCTACCCTTGCCTCCTCACTTTGTCCATCAAGAAAGATACAATGCTTGTAGGCAGATCAAGCAGGCAGGCCTGCTACCCATCTGTGATGCCCTCACTATGTGGTACCAGTGTACGTGTCAGGGAGCCGTGCTGTCCTGCTGACCGACCCTGTTCTCATTTGGCTCAGTGTCCTCCTAGTAGCTCCCTTCCTCATTCCAATCCAGTTCTCTCTTTTCAGAAACTCCTTAATTGAATCCTTTCAGAACCTTTTCCAAGCCTTGTCCAACTTACTTTGGGCTCAACAATATCCTGAACATTTTTTTGGGTTCAACATCGAATACCACTGAGCCTGTTCTTTCCCAGAACAGACCTAGGTTTGGTGGTTCCCTATTTTATTCCCAAGCATGTGAAAAATATCCCATCAGGGTTTTTCTCTGCCTGTCTTTTCTTATGCAGAAGATGTTTTACCACTAGTATGTCACTGTGGAAGGTGACATGCACTACAAACCAAAGTCTGATTTTCTGATCATATAAAATCAGACTCTGTGATCATGCAAAGTTCTTGAGTGTCAAGGAGCTTGTGCTTTATGCGAAAAAACAAGCTATCTCCAGCTGAAGCAAGACTTCAGCCAAACTGCTTCAATCAATTAAGGAACTTTGGTTTAAGCACATTTGGATCGCCATTGGGGTCTATTTGGTTGTGAGGCATCCTCCCAGAAGTTGCTCCCTCCCATTTCAACACTTACATTTTGGATACAGATCAGTCTAGATATAGTTTGTGCTCTTACTTGTTCTTCAAAGTAGTGGGACAAAACAGTCTTTCGGGTGGGAGCATTGCAAGGCCTAATGGCCTTGGAGGAAAGGGATAGCTTGAGTGTGTAAGCCTGAAAAGGGACAGAAAGGCTGAGACTGGGAGGTGTGTACACCCCTTGGGGACAGGGTGTAGAACCTGTAGGAAAAGATAGAGTTGAAGCCAACCCAATCAATATTGTTCTCCACTCTTGAGTAATGAGTGGGCCCAGGTGAAACTTTGTGCAGGGGCAAATTGCAAGGGGAATATTCTCTTGGAGAAGCAGAAAATTTTCTCTTGGACAGCACTTGGATAGGACATACAATATATAGAGAACAGAAATGGCTGGCCTACATGCCTCTGTCCTGACTTTTCCTAACCTCTTGCCTTATGGGTTGGGAAGAGATTTCACCCTGGGAAAAAAAATATTCTTGCTCAGTTCTGCCTTTGCTGTGCAAGGGCTCTAGGTGCTCCTTTCAGGGTATGAAGCTGAGAAAGCAGGGACTGATTTGTTCCTTTATTCATTCCTGAGGCTGAACCAGCAGACTGGTTCTGCTGCCTCTTGGATGTATATGGCATCTCCCTTAAATAAATAGTTAGAACTTAACTATCCCATGGCAAATGTGAATGGATTTCGCTCAGAAAGGAGATTTGACTCTTGGTTGTTTCATGGCCCTCTTGAAAAAGCAGAAATGGAGACTTTCACGGGTTGCTTTGCAGCCTTTTGTTCTCAGGAGGGGCTGGCTGGAGCAGAGCATCCCCCTTCTCATAGGGCAGATAACCCTTCTCTTCTCACCTCTTGCCCAACTACTTGGTGTCTGCCAAGTGGTGAGAGGAAGGATGGGTCTGTTTTTGGACAGTGGTCATGTTTTGAGAAGAAAAATTGTTCAAACAGTCCTCCAGAGCTAAATACCTCCCATTTGGCTGAGGGAGGCACCTGGCATATGTCTGAGTGAATAAATCATTGTGAGATGCCAGCCCTGATATTTATCTTGAAATAAGGTTTTCTTCTTTTCCACAGAGGAAACTCAACAATTTTCAGAGAGGAGGGAGAGATGTTATGTTTAGAGGGTATCCAGTTAATGAGAGAGGGAGAAGGAAGTGAAGACAAGTTTGAGGAACAGGACTGCCAAAATCATACAAGATTCTCTGTGCTATAGGAAACGAGGGTGGACTGTTAGGTGTTATATTCACTGTAACTTCTTCACCAGGTTAAATAGGTTTTTAATAATGTAATATGGCTCCATAAATACCTCAATTAATAGAGGACTCAAAAGAGAATGTGAATGTGTGTTTCATGTGAAGAAGCTAAAATAACTAACTACTGAGCCTTGATAGATGGTGTTATGAATTTCAGTGAAACAGAAACATCTTTCCTGGTGAGCTACGCTATGTCTCTGTAGTGCTTGTCACTCTGGGTTGCTAAGGAACTTCAGTTATCTACATTTCTGCCTTTAACATTTGCTTTTATCCTCACACTTCATACGGAGCGTTTTCCCCTCTGTATTGATGCTGACCTTTTTCTTCCCCCTCATTAGCAGAAGCAACAACTGTGCCACATTTATCAACTGTAAGTCTGTTGCTTCAATGCTTGGGAACTAAAATACAGAAAACCTTTAGTCCTGCTGACACTTAATGATATGGTCATTACACACAGGAATACAGTGGAGAAAAGCTGTTTCAAAGGGAAGGGAGCTCTGGTTTTGTTATTAGCTGTTGTAGTGCGGGCACTTAAAAGAAATAACTGTAGAAGAAATAGTCTGTTCTGAGGACAGATAAAATTATGTAATCAAAATTACTGAAATAGCAAAAATCAGTCTCCAAAAGAGATGTCAAAAGGCCTTCCGCCCTGCTTTGAGATACCATTAGCTTTGCCTGTATAAAGCCTGACAGATGTCCACCATTTTTACAGCAATAGTAATGGTTCTTAAGAACAAATTCAACTAAATGCCTTCCTTTCCCAGGTGGACATGGAATATAATTTATTGATTGCTGTCTGTCTTGATAAAACCCCCTTTAATGTTTGGAGACTTGTTCTGTTTCTGTCTTGCTTTTCCTCTGGACATTAAACAAATCCAGCTCTTTCATCCTTTCCTTACAAATCGTCTTTCTGAACCTTTGATCATTTCTGTTGCTCCACTCCAGACCCTTCTGTTTCTCCCTCCATTTCATAAAGTGTGCTTTCCCCAGGACTGGACACGTTATTGTCTGTGCCCATCCAGTGTTGAGTAGAGGAACAATCACCTCCCTTATCTTGTAAATTACCTTTTTCTTCTTAGGTACCTAAAATGAGCCTACCTTTTCTTCTAACAACATCATTTTTGTTGATGCCTTTTCAGTTTAATGCGTTATGGCCCCCATACCCATTCACTGTCACGCTGCAGCCCAGAGGAGCCCTCCCTCTCTGTTTGGGCACAGTTCATCCCCTTTCCTTCCCTCCATGGTGTGGTATTCTGCATGTCTCAAAACCAGTTCCAGTTTGTTGACTTGAGATTGAGCTTGATAAATAGGAGAAGCACTCTGAATTTTAATCCTGCCCTTAAACAGGATTAAGCTTTGCTCTGCACTCTTTAGAAGCTTATTTGCTAGTCCATCACTCAAGTCAGTAGCATATAGTAGTTTTAATAGATCTGTACTTGGCCTTTCTCCTGTCACAGTTAAGGTGACTAATGCATAATTTTACAGGACCTTCTTCTGTTGCATTTATTCACTATAACTTGATGGGAAGAGCAAGAATCATAGTCATTGCTGTGGGACCTTTCCTGTCCTCCAGAGTTCTTCAAGAGTGTTCAGTGTGTTGGTTGTCTTCAAAGTAACTCCTGGGTGAATGCCATCCAGCACCTCAGGCAATCAGGGGAGGGAACACGGGCCAGATGGAGAAAGGAGATGTTAAACAATGTGTAGGTATCTGGCCACTATTCTGCTTTCTTGTGAAGACTGAAGCAAAGAGGATGTGATAAATTCAGCCTTTTCTAGGCTTATTTCCTCTCTTTCTCAAACTTGCAATGTTATTGAATTATATTTCAGCTCTCTTTTTCTCCCTAATACTGTCAGCTCCTTTTGTGACTTATTCTTAATGATTTGTCCCCATGTACTTTTGTAAATATTTTAGAGCTGTCATTAATATGGCCTGTATTTTATATTTTCTGTTTAATTCTGTTTAACTTTTGAAACCTCATTTAAAGAGTTCTTTATGCAGCTAGTTGGAGTGTGTGGTTATACTTCCCTCTTTATTGGTTAAGCTGTTGTATCAGCTTTCCTGACGGTCAATAAATAAGAGCAGAACAACAAACCTCACTCCTTGGTTTCCATGAAGTTTGCCATTTTGGCACTTACTTTCACTGAAGGAGCTTTCCCCATCCAGTTCACCGCAGATCTTTCCTACTAGTCGCAGTCAAATCCAGAACAGTGGACATTCAGGGAACTTGCTGCCACTTGCAGCAGACAGCTGCTGATTTTAGAAAGGACTCCGCAGTCTGCAAACCATCCAACAACCTTCTCTCTCTGCTTCTCTCTCCCGCTCACTAGCCATGGCAGTAGCCCTTTACAGAAAACCTTGCCATAGGAAGAGATGCCATTATCTATCTTACTTTAGCACAAAGCAGTGATGTTCCACTCCCAAATTTTCTTTTCTGAATGAGTATAAACAAAACACACAGTGGTCAAAACTGCAAGAAGTAATATTTGAGATGAAAGCTGGATGAAGAAAAGAACTTGTTCTGATACATCCTAAGGCAAAAAAAAAAAAAATTTGGTTAATTCATGCAAGGTGCTTCTTCCTTCACCAGTTGCAGACAGTTGCCCTTTGGAATGGACAGATAACAGGAGCACAAGAAAATGCCAGGTTCGCTGAGCCATAAGGCACATGTCTTCTGTCTCTCATCAATCACACAGGGATGCTTGAAAGCCCTCAGAGAAGACTCCAGATCTTTCGTGCTTCACCAGGTTGGAGCTGGACACAGTGACTGGATGTTCTGCAGCACAGCTGAGAGCTGAACCTGTCACTGATCTCATGACTTTCCTGGTTCTAACTCTACCTTTAGAAGCATGGGAGCTTTGGCATAGGTGTGGTGGTTGTTTTGGGGCTTTTTCTTTTTTTTCTCTTCCCTGCCCCCCCCCCCCCCCCCNTTGTTCATAAATCTAATGTTCCCATGCCAGGACTCAGACACCTTAGATCCCTGCTGATGAGTCTGCCCCAGCTCTGAAGCATCAGAGCCTGTGGGATCCATAGCCTTTCAGAATCACTGAAGCACCAGCTGTGTGAGCAGAGGTTAAAATCACTTTTCAAAGCTGCTGCTTTGCCATGAAAAATGGATCAAGCCACTCAAGCTGTCAAAAGGTATTTTGGAAATATGGTATCAGTGCTAACCTGTCTCTTCCTGGAATTAGTTCTTCTACTCACTGTAGAGTATTTTCAGAAAGCATGTTCCTGTGTCTGGTAATGTTTGACGCTGTTTAAAGGGCTCCTGGGAAACCTCTTTCGTCAGAGACAGTAAGGAGAGCCTTGAAAGGATAAATCAAAGTGGGACAGCAGCATCTGTTTCAAGGAATGTGGCTGGAATGCAGCTCAGATGTATAGAATTTTAATCCTTTTAAACTGCTATGTCTTTCTTGCTTAGCAGAAATCATGCTTCATTGTGTGTCTTCAAGCTCAAAGCATGCTTTCTGAATTGAATGGGGAGAGATGGCTTTATGTGTTGAAATCCAAATCCCACTCAAATCTGTGGGAATTTTCATTGACTTCAAAAGGGGCAGGGTTTAGTATGCAGCTGAAAGTAGAAATCCTCAAACATTTTGCAAGTCACGTGCTCTGAATATGCCTGTGTCTACCCGAGATGCGCAGCAGCAGCAAGATGCCTGCTGAGAATTTCTGGAGCACGAGGCAACCTCCAAGGTGGAGGGAAAGAGCTATGGTTCTGCTGCAGTCTCCATCTGATTCGGGGCACCACATGAGTTTTTCTGTAACACTGCGCTTTAGGGAGAGGACCCTCTCCTTGGCACATTTTCTTGATCCAGGTCAGTGTAAGGGGGACTTGGCCCTGTCACTTCAGTGTCAATCTCCACACTCTCTTCTCCCAGATGTTTGGTTGCTTCCATGGGGTTGGTCAGAGTTGCAGCTGCTGTGCTTCTCTGCTACCTCCGGCACCCGTGGCATAGCTGTGCCTTTGCCCCTTACTGTAAACTCTGGGTTACAGCTGTCTGCTTGGTCCCCTCGTCAGGAAGACCCTGTCTGTAACTGGCTGCCAGCCACAGGTTAGCTGAATTTTTTAAAAAGGGCATTTTCAAGATCTCTTTTATTGAAGTTGTTTTCATGGTAGGTTAAAACATTTCCTTCAATGATAGAAGAGCTCTTTTATAAACAATACAAGTAGTTCTTACAGATTTTAACCATGCAGCATGCTTTATCCTCCCCCTCTCCATCTCCTTGCGCTTTACACTTAAAACAAGCTTCTGCAAATGTATCTACAATAAATAAACAAACATCCAGACTTGCTTTCTTGCCTCAGAAAGTGGAAGTTTCTGGGAAGCTGGATAAACCAATGAGAAACTGAAGTCACGGCAGGATCGAAACAGATTTAGTTTAAACTCCAGGAGCTGCTGTATCTGATGGAAGCTGAATGCTAAGCGAACCATTGTGACTCAGTAAATAGGATAATGGTCTCCCCCTCTGGGATTTCTATTCCTGCCTGAGCAAATGGAAGCCTTGCTAAGCCTGCAGACAAGTGAAACCCAGCCTGCTCACACCTGCCCTGCGGGAGGGCTGTACCCAAACCTCTTCACCTGCTGCCGTGTACATTATGTCTAACCTGACCTAATACCATCCTGGTTTGATCTGGATGGGTCAAATATATACTGCGCATCTACTCCCACGTACAGCGTTCTTTGTCTTGTATGTAGAAGGAGTCTGAAACCCCTGTTCCTGCAGTAGCAGGAACACCGTGTTTCACGCGCATGATGGTAGGGATCCCGCGGCCTTGAGGTTCCCTTAGCACAAACAAGTTTAGTTATTCCTGGTGAAAACTGCAGGAAACAACAACCCGCTTCTGTACAACTTTGAGCTGTAATTGTTTTAAAGGGTGTAGAATCACAGATTCAGAAGAGAGAGTGAGAGAGGAGTTGGTGAGGCAGGAGGAATAGCTGAAGAGACTGAGAGAGCACTCGTGCAGTGGGGAGAAACCAAAAAGCCATTTCGGGCAGCCACAGCGGCAGAAAAAGCTCACCACGTGCACAGCATCGCAGACAAAAGAGCAGGGGCTTGTTCACCTGGAGCAGAGGTGGCAATTCTGCACAGATTGATAGTGCTGCTCCAGCTCTCTTGAGTCCCCTCAGGAGGCTGAGACTACTCCAGAAACAGCCCGATTTGTGTAGCACTGTGTCTCGTGTGCACTCCTCCTCTGTTGTAGGAAGATGCATCTCCGTTCGCCCTATGAAAGAAGTGCTACTAGTCCTTTACACCAAGAAGTGTCCCCTATCCCTTGCTTTCCCTAGGGAGTCAGATTTGTAGATAACGCAGCATCTGTGGGGGTGAGAAGCCTACCATGAAGTGGGCTTGAAACCCACCTCAAGTGGGTTGTAATGTTTCATTTTCTGATTGTTATTTGGCAAAGTTCTGCTTGCTGGTCTGCCCTCTGGATGTCACTGTTGTGCTCACTTAGATTCCTCTTCTTCACAGACCTGGCTCATCTTGCCATAAGTATGTGATTAACAAAGCCTGTAAGAAGTTAGTTTCCTTTCTTCATGGGCCTCGCAGGGCCTCTTGGCTGGAATATGGGAGAAAGTATCTGTCCAGACCATATTGTGCAAATCATTTTAAAGGGAGATTACACTCCAAGGATCGGCTAAAACATTCCGAAGGCAAGCACAGCACCATCTGCTCCAGTCAGCATCCTTGGGTTGTTGTCATCTTGCGAATGCTTCCCCAAGGCTTCCTGCTCTGGGTCCTCTCTGCACAGCTCCTCGCTCCTCCCAGGCAAAGAAGTGATATTGTGAGATAGAACAGCAGTTCCTGTTCTCTACATGGGTTTAAATTTTTTCTTTTTCTTCCCTCCCCGNATGGGAACATGTGCAGTCCAGGTTTCTGGCACTGCAGCTGTGGGCAGCAGAAATCCCACCTTGATGCAAGTTTCTGAAGTAGGTAGGAAAAAAGGTCAAAATCCTGCTCCCCTGAAGAGATTTAAGCTCACCACAGCAGAGCCCTTCACATTTTGCTTTTGTGCTGAAGAAACCAAGCCACAAGGACAGGTATGATATGACAGATGAGGAGCCTAATTAAAGATCAGACAAAGTGGAAGACAGTGCTAGTTGACACTCCTAATTGACCCATCGGGCAGTGGTGAAAAACAAAGGGAGTTTTACTGTCTAGAAAACTGTGAGCGGTAGGGGAGCAGAAGATATATTTCAAATCTATGATTCAAAGGCAAGACCTGTCAGGGAAGGTGCCTCATTTGACTCCTTTTCTCTTTCTCTCTTCATAATGCACTTAAACAACTGAAATACTTTCCCTGACCAGACTTTCTGCAGTGAAGGAGGAGGCTGTGTTTGGAGGAGCTTTTAGTTTACCTCCTTTCTACTTGTGATTTTCTACTTTATCCACAGCTGCTTGTAGTTTCTTTAACATTTTTCTTACTGATCTGAATTGTAAGACCTCCTCTTTCTCTCTCTCCCTGCTGAGCATTATGGGACTTACTCTCCCAGGAAAAGGCATCCAGCCCTACCTCTGGTCTTCACATGTACAAATGAGCAAGTTATTTTGGGGTGGTGTGAGGAAGCAGGTTAGTGAAAAGTTTTGGGGGAAAATAGAAGATTCTCCCAGGATGCGCGTATTCTCACCACTTCTTTTTGTTGTTACTTTTAAGTGTAAAAAGTGCAGTGAGGTAAAAGGAACCTACAGTCAAGTGCTCTTGAAATTCACTTTATAGGAAAGCTGTCTCTTCACCTAGGCAGCTGCTTTGGGTGGCAGCCTGCAAGGGATGTCAACCTGCATCTTGAAGCCTGAGGGGAGAGATGCCAAAGAGCTGTCCCAAGCTCTGTGGGCTCCTGCCAGGGCAGATGTGCATGGTCTGGTTGGCTCCACAGGGGCGATAAGGGATAGTCATCACGATGCCATAAATAGCAGGAACCAGTAACTCTTTTTTTCTTTTTTTTTTCTTTCCCCCCAGGGTTTCCCTTTTTGTCTTGTCCTGGCTCTGGCTTTCTTTTCGCCATGGTTTTGGTTCTGGTGACGGGAGCAGCCTGAGAGACAGGTGAGGGCAGCTGCTTATGGCAGCTGGATAAATGTTGCCTTGCATGGAGAAGAAATGAGGAGGCTCAGCTAACCCCGGACCCGAAGGTCACTCTAGAGCTGCCATGTGCCCGTGGGCACAGTCCCAGTAGTGGTAGCGTGGAAGTTAGGTGGTGTCCCTGGGTAGACCCTGCTGGTCTCTTCTGGTGTAGTCTTTCCAGATGACTCTCAAAATATTCAAGATACCATAGAAACATGGAAAAAATGTAGCTGGGAAAGTATGACAGATAATAAACCAAGGCTATATAAGGACCACTGTAATTTAGAGTAGACACCTATAAATAAATCCATTGTGTCTTTACATTGTTCCATGTGTAGAGACTATCACCATTGTAAGTAGTCAGTGTGAGGTGGTGTGTGTTTGTTTTCTCTTGATTATTTAACGTACCTGCAATTATATTGAATTTACAGTATTTCTGCTGCTTGTATGAAGTAACATTTCCATTGCTCTCCAGTGTATCATTGTGTTGCCTCTTGCTTTACTGGGCTTTAAACTTTGTATTTCTCGGAGCTCATATCTCCAGTTTCTTCTGCTCTGCCTCATTATCCTCGACCGGTTACCTCGTTTTTTCTAAAAATATTTGAAATGCTTTAATTTTACATTTTTCCAAATCTTTGCTGTTCTGGCCAAAGGAAGAATCAGTCATTTGGCTCTTGTCACCAGCTAACTGCTCAATTAATATGTGTATGACATAATCTTTGAGCCGTGTTTGTTCCAGTGAGGTCCTTTTACATTGAGACCAACAGGTCTTTTTTTTTGTTTGTTTTTATTGGCATCCTCCTCTTCTCCTGATTTTGCTCTCTTGCTTTCGACTCAATGTCAGTGTGACAGTACTTACTCTTCTGTCTATTCAGGGGGATATGCAAACAGATTATTTAAAGGCTCAAAACAAGACAGACAAGAGAACAACAATGTGTTGAAAATAAAGGCCATAGAGGTAATTCTGCCCCTTTACAAATACACGTTCGTTGTATCCAGGGGGTGGGATCTTCTAGTCTCACTGACTGTGGTCACACACAGAAATAATGACAGATCACATCTAATGGTTCTATGATGATTTTTCACTTTGTATCCAAATGGGTTCTCATTAAAAGTATTCTGAGCCTTGGAACTTGGCTTTTGTCTGTCCAACTTTCAGCACACGTTGTTTCTAGATGGATTGGAAACCCTCTAAAGGTCATGGAAATTCTCTTTTTCAAACGGCTAGCTGGTGCTGATACAATTATTAATTAAACTGTATCATATTCTGGTCATTAGCCGCAATGATCAATGATTTCCTCAGAGACAGTTGTTCTATTAAAAATACATCAGTAATAAATGACCTTCTCTGAGGTTCCTGCTGTAAGATTACCTAGCAGCTCTGAGAAGGACCATTTTAATAACAAATGTGAGTTGTTAATAGTTCAAGCTTGAGATCAGGACTTTATCCTCGTGTGAATACCGGGGCTGGTCATGGGCTGCTGCCACCGAGTTTGAGTGTACCTGAAGCCCTGTGCTCTGCTCCAGGACCACCAGCCGTTCACGAGCAAATCCTCCCATGACAAGGGCCAGTTGCTGTTCTCCTTCCCTATGAATGTCCTCCCTGGAGCCTGAGTATGATCCAAGCAGGAAATGCAGATTCTAGTGTCAGGTGGCCAATGCGCAAGCTGGGCAAGGAACACTATCTTTCCTATCCCCCAAAAGGCTGTACACCTCATCTGCCTCTCCAAAAATAATAACGTGATGCTGGGGTTTTGACTAGCATGAAATGCCACTGTCTGCAGCATCATTCAATGCTTTCCTTCCCTCCTCTCTGAGTAATAACTTATTCTTGACAGATTCTGCCCACCAAGGAAAAAATGGAAGCTATGTGGCTGGATGATACATAGGTTTTTAAAAGTGTTGACAACTTTGCCATTCTTCAGATTTTCTCTGCTAGGTGGCCTATTGTATAGATATTTCCAAAAACTTAGTCGCTTAAAAAAAAAGGTCTGGCAGATTTACTTTTTTTTCTGGAATTTTTTTTCAAATATTTGGTGGTCCCGACAGGGAAAGGAGTGAAAAAGTTGAGATAAATGAACTTCCAGTGCAGATATTTTTTGAAATAACTCTGTCGTCTACTGAGCAGTGTAAGATTATCTTTATCCTCTCACTCCTGGGACTTTAGTACAATGGAAAATGGACTTCTTTAAAGCCTTTCTTTTGGCTTTTCTAAAGACAAATTCCAAACAAAAAATATAAATATTTTGATCTGTTCGTACATATACAGAGAGGAGGACAGTGAAGAGGATAATTGTACTTTGAGATATTTAATAGTTTTTTAATCCTACTTTAGCAGCAGAACACGTGGTTCTCTGATTAATCAGCTCTTAAAACTAAGAATTAGTGAATAGCACACAGAAAAAACAGAAAGCTAGCGGTCAAGGATAGTGCTTTGTGAAGCTCAGCTTCACGCATGCAGTGAAGCAGGGAGAGATGCTTCACTGTTGTCCTATGATCAATGTGCTTTCTTCAGCAGGGAAATGCCTACGTGATGAGGTTACTGGCTTAAGAGTGCAGGGAGATCTTGTACACGACTTCCACAGTATCACAATTGTTATGTTTTGTTGCTTTCCCTTGGAGCACTAAATACTTTATACCAATTATACCAATACCTGTAGAAAACACCTTGCACCTGTATTTTTCCAGCAATCTGTAGTGACAGTGTGCCATACACTTCAGAAAAGTGACTTTTCTAGAGGCATGACTGGCAAAAAGATGCTATCTTGATCCATTTGTGCCTGTGCCCATTTAATTCCTGTTCTAGTTATTTGGAAAAGTGAAGCATATTCTATAAGACTCCCAATCTAATTTTCTAACTAGTAGTTGATTGGTCCCAGCTGGGTGAGTATGGAAAAGAAATGCAGATTTTTTTGGCTTAACACTCACCTCTTGCGTTACAATGCCCACAGTGTGTGGGGAAAAGAGAGGATTGTGCATTAAAATCCTGAGTTATGTTGTTTACTGTGGGGGAAAAAAGGGAAGATTTTTAACTAAAATAATGATGTTTGGGGAGTGAGGGACAAGAGCTCTTAGACAGTAGGCTTCTTATTTGTATATTCACCTCCTAAAACGCAGTCACCAACAAAAAGCTGTTTCCTAAAAAGGCGCTCTGGTACAGTTGTTACAACATAGAATTTTGTTCATTTATTCCAGCAGTTATTGAAGAAACAATTGGCTATGGTTAAACCTGAATAAAGCAAATCTACACAGATGAGAGTTTATTTATTTATTGCTACCTCTTCCATAATTAACAGAGTTTCATTTAGTTCAGCCACTGACTCAGTCACCCAGGAGGGTGAGAGCCATCGTTCCTGCTGTGTTCTCAGCCTCTGGAAAGCGGAGAGGAGAAAACTCATGCTGGCTAATGCGGAGGCCAGTTCAGCACTGGAGATGAGAATGCTTAAATATATGAATATTTGTGAGCAGAGCAGCCTCTATGAGGGGGAAGGAGTATCTATTTAAATTCTGAAATGGAAAAAGCTAGCGGCAATCAACCAGAATAGGTAATCAGAAGCAGAGACTTTGTGACTAGGTTTGAATCGGAAAAAGGGAGGTGTAATTCCCTCAGCCTGTTAGACCTCAGGACATAATTCTTCAGAAAAAAGTGCCACTGCACTAGGTTTTGTAAAGCATCACACCTTTCTCTCGAAATGAGGTAATCATTTATCTATCATGGGGAGAGGACAGGGGTAATGCATGTAATCTACTGCTTGGCAGTTAATGTGGAGCAGCTGATACTTTTGTATCAGGCTAATCTGGACATTCATCCTAGATGTTCCAAGCTACAAATACTAGTCATGGAATGACCTGGAAGTCATCTTGTCCAACCACCTGTTCAAAGCAGGGCTTTGTCAATAGAACAGGTTGCCCGGGGTCTTTTCTAGTCAAATTCTACTATCTCCAAGGATGAAGATCCCACTGTCCCTACAACGATTCAGTTTAGTGAACACAAAGCTCAGGAGGATGAGGGGAAAAAACAAACAGGCGAAAAAAGAGAGTAAGATAACTGTATGCACTAAGATAGGCATACAGGACCAAATTATGATTGATGTGCTAGAGAGAAAGAGGGGATAGAAAGCTCTTTCTCTATCCCATAACAGCACAGCAGTCAGAACATGCCTTGGACCGGAAAGAGGTACATGAGGTGCAAGGGAATGGCTGTCAAACACTTAGAAGATAGCTGCAAAGAAGAGAGGAAAAGGCTTTTCTGTGAGTTCACTATGGATGTAGCAGATGGGCATGAGGAGAGTATGTTGATAATTAGGGAAATTTCAAATAAAATGCCAGTCTGTCAGGAATGTCTTAAGCACAGCTAATCTGACCTTGCAGTGAGGCGCTAGACAAAGTGATTTCTCTGTTCAGCTCCATTTTCCTGGAGTCTGTGATGGAAGAACAAGAACGTTGAATTTCTTGCAAGATGGTCTTGAGAGCCCTGACTCAAGGGTGAAGAAGCAGCAGGCCAGTCTGGCACTACAGATGTAAATGTATAAGCTGAGTACTTGTAAACCCAGCCCTATAGGCCTGACCTACATTTGTCAAATGAACTATTTTAAGAATAGAGAAAGCTCCATATACATATTTAGCAATGGTTGATGTACCAAAAAAGAATATGTTTTGAAATTAAGTTCCCTTAAGGAAGGTTCGAAAAAAAAAAAAAAAAGTAATTTTTGAGGGTTAGAAAGTTCTGATCATTACACTATCCTTGCTTTAAAAAAAATTGTGTCTTTGATCTGACTTATAAAGCTAATATTTTTCAGTGAATGACAAAACATCCTGGCTCTGCATAGTAGTGACTGAGCGAAAGAACTGGTAAAGCAATATGGAACATCGTAATTTAAATCACTGCACCAAGTCCTGCCTTTCTAGTGAGTTAAAGTCTTTTTTTTCGTCTCCATGAATAGAGGTCATGGTGTTATTTGCAATCTTAGTGAACAAGCACACTGAACGAGATCCCTGGCTGTAATTAGCACCTTTGGCAGTCCCGACAGAGACCAAGGACTGAACGGGCATGTAGACTAAATTATGTGCTGCAATTTCTGTACGGATGCATCTGATACAGCTGCAGTCTCTTGTTATCAGAGGATCCAATGAACAGTATCCTGCAGAAACGGGATTAAGAGAATTCATAATGCCACTGCGGGATCCCTTGAGATGTACCCAAATGCTCAGGTTCTTAACAACTCCTTTTGTTAAACTAACGTTGTGATTAAAACAAATCTACTGCAATTTTAATACTATGCAAGTGTCAGCAGTGTCTCTGGAGAAGAGAAGTGCAAATTGTAGTTCAAAGTCTTAATCTTGTAATTAATGAAGCAGGTTCTTGAAAACCGTGACATTCACCACAGGTACAAAAGTTCACTTGAGTACATTCACTGGCTGAATCAGGATTAAAAAGCACTTTGATATATGTGAAAGTGAATATGTGTGAAAACCGAATTTGTACCCTGTGCTTAAGAAAAAGATGACATTTTTAGTAGAGATAAATCCATACCAAACCCTGCACATTGTTCAGCAATGTTTCTGTCCTATGTCTTCGCTTATAAATCAAATGTCATTGGTATGTCCAAATATTCACGTAATAGCACAGCTCAGGGGTTTTTTTTTTACTTTAATTCTAGGAAATAGTATGTGACTTTCAGAGATCACCATTTTGAACTGCAGTTAGCAAAAAATTAACAAGACCCAGCATTTAGTTTTTAATAAGAAAGCAGCATAAGTTGTGCTTACGTCTCACTGGAGTTCAAGTGCGCTAAGTGATGTTGGTAAAGATTGGAAGGGTGTTGATGAGTACATGAATGAATGAAATATGTTAGTCTTGAAAAAAAACTTACGCATTCGGAGGTATTAGGTCTTCATGATTTTTTTGTGTGGGTTAGTTTTGCATTACACCCTGTCTTGTGATATATAGAACAGGAAACAGGTATTGCAAAGGTAGGTCAGAACTGTATGAATTGTTTGCTTGATAGCGCCTTTTTTTTTTTTTTTTTTTTGACCGAAGTGCTTACAGTGAAGAGGTACTAGAATATCACCACATCTTAGGAAATTCACTGCAGCTAGCTGGCCTGCATACTGCAGGATCACACTTCCATCTCTTCCATACTTTTGGTCCCAGGAATGCAATCTATGGAAAGTGCTGTAAAGTACATACGTTATTTCTTATGTTTGAAAAATAAGAGGCAGGGAACTGCTAGTTTTAACAACATTTATAATATTTATAACTAGTTACAAAAGAGGGTGTTGTATTATGAAAGGACTTTGTGGTGGCACCCTGCAAGAGAGAATCCCCTAAACGTGTTTCTGTTGGTTTTCCTGGTCTTTGCCACTTCTTTTTACTACTCAGGATAAAAACTTTCCTTTTAGTAGAGGGTTCCTTATTTGTTAGGTTTGACAAATTTCACTCATTTCTGGAAAGAGGAGATTGGGGGAGATGAGAGAAGGGTGAATAAGTTTCTTTTGGGAGAAATGTTGAATAAAAACATTCTTTATAACAAAATGCACATTGGAACTAAAATCACAGCCTCACATTGTTGTCACATCACCAAATAAAGCACAAGGGAGATTTTTGTTCCGGCTGAGTCTCCCATCTCAAAGAGAAAGGACAGATGGAAGCTTTCCCCCTCTCCTATTTTTGCCTAGTCTTGGCTCCTGGAAATGCTTTACGGCTGTTGTTGTGCTGTGGCATGGTGTCAGCTCAGGCAGAGTTTGCCCCACGCTCTCCAAGCAGAAAGACAGAAAAAGTGATTCCAATTCCTCTCCCGAAGAGCAGAAATATAAAAGCAGACAAAAGATAGCAGATGGATGCAGTCAGATGAGGGGCTACAATGAAACAGTAAAGACAGCATTAGCTGCTGTGACAGCCAGCAATTCCCAGCAGACCTGCATCTTAATTGCTGGTTTTGCTATTAAACTAGAAAAATAACAAAGGAAGGATTTAAAGGTAGCAATTATTTGGCTTCTCCTGTGTTTTGAATTTGTTCCCTCCACGCACAGGGGGGCGCACAAGAAGCTTTGAAATGTGACTCCTTCGAAGTGTTACAAGGGGATGAAGATGGTATGGGTTGACCTCAGGTGGAAATCAGTGGGTTTTGGCACTGTTTATTAATAAGTCTGCATGTAACTGAGCTGAAAATGGTGCTCCCTTTTAGCTTTCTCTTGCAATCTCTTGGTTCATGCTACCCAGTACCTCTGCTCCTGTGTCTGGGAATAGTTTTGCATCGAGCTATAGGATAATTCATCAGCTCTAACCGCGTCAGCCCAGCTGTTTTTTAAAAGTAAAGCATAGAATCATTTAGAATCAGAGAATACTAGGTTTTAAGGGACCTCAAGGGAAAAATCACTATGTTACGTATGTTTAGAGACTACTATAGTTTTCTTCTGAGAGTTATAGAAGCTCTTTTTTAAGTGATTAACCTCAAAGTCTTTCTTTGTAAATTCATGTGGACCTGCAAATTCTTTTCCACTACTATTTCTAGACAATGGGAAAGGTTTCTCCTGTGCAGTCCTTCAACCATTTCTGCAACTTTCCTGCTAACTTTCCTGCTAACAGTTTCCTAAGGGGATTTGATTAGTTTGTTTATTTTGAATGAATCCTATTTTTCTAGCATCCCTTATACCTCCAGCAACCTTCAGAATTTCTTATCTACCTTTGCAGTTTTCCCTCTGCTGGTGACAGTAATCTTATTATAATCTATTCTAGCCTGTAGAGAATTCTAATGAAATCTCTTCAGCGTTCCCCAGCACACTTGTTAGAAAGGCAGGGTGACTCACGCTGAAGTTTTTAAGCAGTGTTTGAGGAAGGAGAGAACTGTAGAATTCAGAGAATTGGCAAGGTTATAATGACAACTGCATTAGTTTTGAATCCACGGAGAAGGAATCGAACTGCTGTGGGTTGCTGACTATTTTGCTGGGGAATGTGAGATACGATCCCTGCCTTTGCTGAGTAGCCTTCATCCAAGAATTTGAAAGCATTGTGCAGGTATTCAGACACAGGGAACAGAAGGAAACACACAGAGTTAAGAGGAAAACATACTGAGAAGGCCTCTATAATAGACTGAAGTCAGGGACCATGACGCAGTATTGTTCAAAACTACAGTGTCAAGCCTGCAACAAATTTGCTTGCATTTCTCGATCTTATACTGCTGACTAATTAGGCTTAATGTCTTTAATGCGCTCTGAATGAGGTATTAAATGCTCTGAAGAATATGTTTCAGCACTTAAAACCAATGGAAATAATCCTATTAAGGTGATTTGGCCAAGTCCCTGGGTGGCAAGCATAATGCTGGAAAAAAGTCCAATATGCTGAATTACCTTTCCTGCATACACAGCCATGGCAATAATTTTTTGTAAGCCTAATGCATCTCAAAATCAGCAAGGCATCACCTAGAAAAAGATCCTACTTGCTTGCTTCATACTATTACTGTTTTTTCATAATTGAAATCCTATCCACTAAACTATATTAATAAATTGAATCAAGCTTAGTAACATTCCTAAGGGAGAAAACATTTAGATAATATTCATCAGACATTTATTTAGCTAAGTGTTTCCGTTTTATTGGCTTATATCCATGGGCCTTCTAATGTTCAGAGTATTAGTAATTTCTTTTCCCGTTTAAATTTGATTAGCTCATGCTATTTAAAATTTCTATGATCAAATAGAATACCTGTAGCTCAAAACTCTCAGGCTACAGAAAATGCTTATTACTTTCTCAAGGCTCTTTGATGCTGAATGAGGAGCATTTGTCCTGGCCAATTAAGAGCTTAGGAATTTAAAAATAGTGATTATATTTTCTAAGAGAGAATTAAAATCAGATCTATCTATCTTCTGTTATTTAACATAAATCTATATTTACAGATCTGTAGAGATCTTCTATATAGAGAGTTCTTCTAAGCAGAAGAAACCATGTTCCCCACTGCCCAGCCCAGTGAGGACAGTGCAGTACACAAAGCAGAAAAGAGACCTTCAATAGACATGACACCAAGCAGATTCTTACTAAGCTAATGAAAATTACTCCATGAAATGCTAGAGAGAAATGAGACTATTTATCTTCAATAACACACTTAGCTTAACCTTTCTTTTCTCATTTTCTGGTCCCATCACTGCTTCGACAAAGCTTATTCCATCCAACACCTTCCTGGACATCTTCTGGTCTCAGTCACACTCCTTCTACTGGCATATGAGTAACTTTAAAATCACTGTTGCAATTGTACTCTCAAATCACCCAGTGACCTGGGATTCTCAGTGTATTGAGTAATTTTATATTATTTCAGAAATAACAAGGTTGCATAAATCAAACTATGGACAATAGAAGGTGGGGGGTTTTTTGCCATGCTTGTGTAAATGAGAGGCAGCCTTTCATTTTTCTAAAGTGAAGAATCAACTTGGGTGAGCCTGAAAGCAAGTACAGCCTCAGTGTCTCAGAATGCTTGTAATGGCCAATCCACACTCAGAGAACTTTTTTAAACTATGAAGTGTAGGCATTTCTTCCTCCAGCGCTCCATTTCCTCTGCTTAAATCTGTGTGGCATAGGCTTTACATTTAAAAAGCCTCTTAATCCTATTGCCCACTGGGAATCTGTTAATAACTTTAGCAGTGGCTGGGGCACATTCTTGCCCCAAATTGCCATCCAATATTGTTAAACTAGAGAGTTCTTCGAGTCAACTCTTCTGCCCTCACACTGTGGCCTATTTCATCCCAGGGTGAGCGAGTTGCCAAATCAATGTTGCTAGTAGAAACTTCTGCCTCCTTTCTCATTTTCTCTTAATTTACTTTTGTTTCTGTCTGCCAAGGGTTATTTCTAGGTTTAGTCATTACTTATCTATAAAAATGTCTCATCTTTTTCCTGACCTGATTTCACACTTGTGAATTGAAGACTGCATCACCACCATAAAAGAGAGGAAGAGACTTAGCTGGGGGTATCAAGATCAGTCATAGGTGACTGATTTAAAGCTTGCGTAGGTCTAGAACTGTTTCAAATTCCTTCAGTGCTGCAAAACATTTTTTTTTTTCCCTAAAATACACATTGTGCAGAGGAGATGTAGTGGTCTGACAATCCTAGAGCTTGTGGATGCATGAAAACCTCTACTTCAATCTTTTGTCAGTGTCATATAGGTAAGAGCAGATCCACTTCCAGATCCAAGTCTTGGTAATCTCTAGACTGAACTCCGTAATAGTTTCACCTCTAGATACAGAGTTTGAGGTCTCACCCTTAAACTACAAAGTGTTCAGAGTATGGGGCAGATATTCCCAGTTTAAGTAAATACTGAGAGCTGCCAAGTACCAGTAATTCAGGCTGAACCAAACATTTGTGATGGAAAATATTAACAGGAAGCTGGATGGCAGGAACCAGGCAATCCTTCCTGATGTCACCACTTGCCTCTGTAGTAAATGGCAGAATAACATACAGTTATAATGTAGAGAGAAACTGTAGAATCACATTTTCAGTGCAGAGAAAGGGCTCCAAAACATTGTTGGTAGCTCAGTGAGAGACCTTGGCTTGCTTGCAGTTATGCCTTGCGTTCAACCATCCTCACGGATATTTTGCCCCTTAAATCTGGATTGTGATGAGGCTAAGATTTATTATCCTGTACAAAGCAGCGACATTATAAAACCTGGCGTATTTTTGATTTCAGTCAACTTACCACAGGACCTTATGTTCTCTCAGGAAAGGTTCCCACTGCTGGTGACCAGCATTTGAAATTCAGTAACTAACTTTGCCATATTTTTCAGTGTGTTTTACAAAGGTTTAATCTCATTCTAAAGTCACTGGTACAATTCCGTGGTCAGCATTAAGCACCAAACCCTGCAGTTCAGATCACAGTAGTAGTAAGTGTTCCTTGTTTTTGCAAGTGGAAGGGATTCAATTTTGATAGTCCTCACAGCTTTTTCTCTTCTGTTCCTGCTTCTCCTTAGAAGTGTCCCACCTTTTCACTACATATTATGATAGTTCTGCTTTTGGAACAGTTTTCAATCTTCTTTGCAACCATCCTTCAAAGCAGACTGCAGATAAATTGTCCCCCTTATCTTTTTTTACACCTTTTCTTGTACCTCTTCAAGAAATTAGAAATGTTTTCTTGCTGTTGTTTATTTGGAGATCTCCTTGGTTCCTGTCTTGTTTATTTAATAAACCCTTTCTTGTTCTTTGCCCTATTTATCTTTAGTTTAGTTTAGTTAGTCCTATTTTGAGCTGTCTGTTATAAAACAAGGATCAGCCTCTTTATTTTTATTATTTTGAGACTTAAGTTGTCTCATTACACTTAAATAGCTGTTCTTTTCACCATTTAGATTTCACTTCGGCTGCTGTCATCATCTGTCATTTTTATTTACGTTCTTTTAGATTGTGGGAAGCCTCCTTTCAGCAGCCAAATCTGGTTTTGAACTATCTTTTCCTTTCAGAGTAATGCACTCTTTGAAGCTAATGGCACCATGCAGAACTGTCTGAGGTTTAATGTAGCACAACCAAGTTTCCTTCCCTTCCTTCTTCATTAATGTTTCAAATGTGGTAATTTTAATTTAACTCCATGCCAAGATTCTGATGGGAGGAGGAAGGGAAGATTCTTTCTACACTCACCAGTTCCTTGAAATCTTTTATATACAACATTTCTAAGCTTTGAATAGCAAATTTGGCATCATCATGGATCAGAGTTTTTGTGACTGATCCTGCAAAGTTCCTTGATGGAAAAAGGGTAACATTTCTAAATGGTATTTTTCCTTTAAGTGATATCTCTGGCACTGTCTGCATCATGGGTACTGCAATTCAGATGCATGACATGTTTTCCCACCTGTTGTGTTAGATGTAACATTACAGCCATACAAACATACCAGCCAGTGAGTGTGAATTTCTTGGCCATATTTTTCAGATCATCTACTGTAATTTTTTTTTTTTAATGAGTCCCCTGTGGGAGATGGCAACTGCAGCGATTTCATAGCCTTTCAAGTGTACAGTTCATAGCAAAGTTAGGTGTAGAATTATACATAACTCTACGTTGATTAGTAATAGATCTAAATTCTGCCTGATGTTCTTTGAAACAAGCAGGGGCACAAATAACACATTTTCTCTAGCTCTATGAACTACTTATATATTTTTCTATTTCGGTGGATTTCATTTTTCTGTATAAAAAAAATGGAAGCAAAATATGTTGCTGAGATCTTAGTAGCTGTAGACTCTACCGTACAGAACATGTCAGATCTACATTTGGCTTAATCTCAAGGAAAAAATGGGGAAAATATTACAGAGTGCTACAAATGGTAGAAAAGATTAGATCATAACACATGGCATTAAGTGCGAAGATGTCTTTGAATATGACTGGTAATCATCCTCCATTAAATGCTGTTTCTTGGTATATTTTCTGAGGTATTTCTCCCAATTCAAGTGCACACGAATAACATTTTATGTTATTTCTTCCTCCATACTTGTGCTATTTAATCATTTACCCAACAGCCAAGCATTACCAATCATTTCAATCATGTAACCCTACCAACCTTTCTGCAACAGCTTTCAAAGAATGAGGAAGTCACAGTCACAGCCTTCCTCAAGTGCACTTTAGCTAACGTGTGCCAGGTACCGATGAATCTACCTTCATAAATGTAAATATGATGTTGCTATGCCAGCAAACGGGCTATTATTTTAGACTATGCAAGCAGCACTGGGCTCATGCTTTTCCCATGAGTGCCAGAAGTTTCTATAAGTTTGTCTAAAGTTGTAAAGAAAAGGTATTGGAGAAACAGCATATGCTCACATAAAGAGAGCCTATTTTAAAACATGAGCACTGAGAATTAGAGTTACAATTCGAAATGCACCCATGGCCCAGATAAAAACTGTTTGCTTATGGAAAGTCTTATTTTTCTTTGTTTCCTTCCTTTCTTTTTACATCTACTTGCTTTTCAAAGTCTTGATGTGCCTACTGGTTAGCAATAAAAACTGGCGTTAACTAAAGTAAATTTTGTTATTTCAAAGAGTTTGGCCAGAAAGCGCTAGATTGTGCTGTCTGGGAGCTTCTAGTCCCCTGAGCTGCACCAACGGTAGACAGATGCTGCCAGGGCTGAATTAGGGCATTGTTTGTTTGAGTTTTCAGTGTTTGAGATGAAGGCTGAGAGGAACAGGAATCCTCCCAAATATCAAATCCTTACTGCCTTCGACAACAGTGTTTTGTGCCATTGAGCAAGGTGGTGTTGCTCAAGACAGTTGTCTCCCAGTGTGTCTCTTAAACCATCAAGGCGCTGCTCAGATGTGCTACAATTCTGAGGGAAACGGAAAGATGAGAGGAAGAAGCTTCAGGAGTGTGAGGGTGAGAGGTTTCGGGAATACTTGGAAATAAGAAGAGTTGATGACAATAAACTGAGGGCCTTAGATTTATTTAGCTCACAAAGAAAAGCGAAAGCCCAGCAGTTTTAGTTCTCTTGAAACTAGTCTGCAGTGGAGGAAATAAGTAAGACGGTATATATAAAACCGTATGTGCTTTATACCCGCACTGTCACGCTCCTGTTTGGTTTACAGCTCCGTAAATATGCAGTTATCAACCTGACCCCTGTGATGAATGCTGTGAGGTTTGTTTTCTATTCAGCTGAAAGATGACGCTCTGAAATGCAATCCTGCGCGGGGTGAGCCAGGGTGGCAGTGAGAGCATGTCATAGGACCTTGCCGGCTTGGGCAAGGGTGGGATGTTAGAGAGATGGGGCGTTGTGCTATTGCACCTTTCCAGAGCACCCTCGGAAAGTCAGGCTGTGTGGCTGTGTGAGGCTGTTTTCTGTCATCAGCATCCAGTCTGGGATTGACTTGTTTGCTAGGGCTGGGAAAGGGTGGGAGTGACAGTTTCAGACCTTCCAGTTGGGCTTGCAGAAGGAAGCGCAAGAAAAAATGTTCCCTCCCGTGCCACCTGCGCTTGTCAAAGGACACCGAGCTGGTCTCAGGCGGGTTCACTGTTCTTCAGTTTGATGAGGATCTGATTAAAGAAAGCTAAGTGTTCTGTTGGCTCATAAAGGTTTGACCTTAAGTGCACTGAACCTTGTGGTACCAAAGGGCACCATTTCCTTCACTGACTAACTCCGTAGGTGTAGGGAGGCATGAACTAGCCTATGCGGTATCTCCCTGGGTGAGCCTTCCTGAGTTGCTCTGAGGCAACACTGATTTGCTTTCTTCAAGCTGATCCTTCCAATCCTCCAGCTTTTGCCAAGGAAAGGGGTTTCAGACCCTCCCCTAGAATCAGAAACAAGTCCCATTTCTTCCACAGACCTTAAACCTCCCTTTTGACTTGCTGTGAAGGAGCCAAGAGAGCCTTCTGCTGAGGTTTCACTGTTGGCAGTGGGCTCCATAGAGAGTGGAGTGATACACGTCCTCTGTTTGGAGGGAGAAGATGCAGGGAGACACTAGTTCATGATGGCTGCTGTCCCCTTACCCCAGGGCTTGCCCTCTGTCGGAGCAAGTCGGAGGTAGTGGCATATGCACTACCCTGAGCTCTTCTA
The DNA here is from genome assembly GCA_013398295.1 of Chionis minor. Taxonomy (NCBI): domain Eukaryota; kingdom Metazoa; phylum Chordata; class Aves; order Charadriiformes; family Chionidae; genus Chionis; species Chionis minor. The sequence goes on from VZSF01000462.1 coordinate 1,955,460, forward strand.
GCAGCTGCTCACAAGAGTTGAGATGTGGTGGGGTCATCCATCCCACCTGATTTCAGCACCAACAAGGAGCCAGGGCTTCTCATCACAGGCAAAGGTTTAATGAGAGAGCCTGTGTTTTGTGACTCCAGCTACACTCCCCTCAGCAGGAAGCCCTTTGCCTCTCACAAAAAGGGCTTTTTCCTGGATGAGGCAGCACCTCCAGGCCTCCGGTTCCTGCTGAGCTTGTTGTTCAAGTGACTTCTCAGGGCTGCTCCTCTAGAGCACAAAATCATAATCAGAACAGCATAAGAAAATGCCTTTTTACGAGAAAAAGCCTTTTTTCTTTGTTCAAGATCCAATCCATGTTGAAAGCATTCAACTAATTTCTTATTTCTTAGGTAATTTATTTAACTTCAATAAAAAGATTTAATATTGGATGACTCATTACAGGACTTAGAGCTGTATCCAGAGCTCATTCAGCCTTCACTCTTGAATGTCCTTCAGTGCAAGGTGCATCAATCATTTTAATCCTGGAGCTGCCTGTGAATTTATTTTTCTGTTCATCTCTGCTCTTCAAAAATTATTTGGATGGGAATAAAGATGAAAACTGAGTGGACAGCAAGAATCATATACTGTAGTCCAGGGATTCTCTTTGATGTAAGAAGCTTTCTCGCTGCAAAATCTTTTTTGGCAAAAGACCTGTTGATTGTGACCCTGATGTATGACCTGTACTAGAGGAATGAACTTCTTTCTATATCATGGTCTCTGCATCATTTGGGACTTTTTTTGTATACTGTGTACCATACCATGCTTCTTGGCTTTCCTGTCAGAAGGGAGACCTTTTTGAGATTTTCAGAAATTTTCATTTTGGTTTGAAAATACACAAGAATTTGCATTTTGAAATTAAAATATAAAGTATTTATAGAGCTTCAAATGAAATCTCAGGGGAACTCCGTCCTTTGATGCTGAGATTCAAAAAGAGGTCACCGCCACGTGGTCCCACAAGCATCTCAGTTTATAAAGGCTGATTTCTGATTTCTAAAAGGCTTGAGTTCCCAAGTGTGTGTATTCTAAAAACAGGATTTCAGACTAGCAGATGCAAAAAGGCAAGCGGGGATTATTACAGCTTCAAGACATGAGAAGGAGGGTGCAGGGGTAAAGAAGGATAGGGATGCTTTCAGTTACAATGAATGCAAATAAGACGTGCTGATTTTCTAGTGGGACATGAACACATGGTGCTAGGTGCTGCCAGAAAGAAACCCAAGAGGGGATGGGATGGAACCAGCCTGCTCTCCTCATCACTGCATCCCTGATCCATACCTGCATCCAGACAACAGGAAGCAGTAAGGGATGCTACTGTGGGATAGCACAGGACTGGGAGAGGGACAGGTGTGTAAGAAGAATTTTAGTATTGCTAAATCTGTCCTTTGAGCCTCCTAGGTGCCACCATAGGAATGTCTCGGTGACTCAGACTCCTACAGCCACTACCAAAGTTTTTGTGTGCTGAGAAACCTGATCAAAGACTTCAGAAGTCTTGTCACCAGGGACAGGACACGAGACACAGCATGCCTGCTCTCCTATTTTGGAGAAATGAAAGACAAGAATTTAATTCCAAAAGTAGAGCTGAAGTTAGTGTCTCTCCAGTCAGAGTTTATTCTTCTGACCTTATATGCTCTAGATCTCCATTCCCCAACAGGTACATGGAAATAAGAGGAAAAATATGCCATCAATGTGCCCATTGAAATTTTTCCATTAAAGCACAGTTTCATTAGAAATGTATTGGTTCACTGAGCTTCCCGGCCTGTGTTCAAAACCTCTCAGGCTCACGATGACTCATGACCACGGATATTTCCATTTGCACTTCAAAGGCATGAAGAAGCAGATCCAGAGTACAGAGCAACCTTCAACCCACACTGTGGCGCTAGGATATCACTTTGCTGACTTGCAACACTTCTTCACAAATACAACTGGGCAAATGCCAGACAACTAAGATTTTTTTTTATCGGCTAATGGCTAGGAGGGAAAGGCAAAGAGGACAGGTGATCAAGAGAGACTCTAATTTCTCCTTCCCCCCATTCATTTTCCCACCAGCTGTGCCACACGTGGCTCAGTGGAGATGACCTGTGTACATGTCCTGATGATGCAGGGCCGATTAGATGCGTACATCTGTGGTTGGAAATGTATCACCAAAAAAAAGTCTTGGGCAAGCATGAACGTAAGTTTAAAATGGCAGTGTCCCACTGCCAGCTTCTAATGTAGCAGAGGTTTAAACAGACCTGCTCTCTCACTGCCCACTCTTTGCAGATGCCCTTGTGTAGGAAAACTCTTCTGATTTTGGCTCCCAGCTGGTTCCCAGCCAGGGCACGTGCAGGCTTGTATGGCAGAGAGGCTCCAAAAGCCACCAGCTGTCTTTAATAAATGAACATATTAATTCAGTAAATCCCCCATCAAAGCAACATGGGAGATGCCTCTTGACTTCACATTATTTTATTGTATTTAATATTCTGTTAATTTGACAGGTGCTTTCTTCAGTTTTAACAGTGCTTCTGCTGCAGTAAGAATGAACACTGCTTCTGGATCTGATTGCCTGTTTTAGCACTGTCCTGTGGAAAACTATCTCATATCATTTAACAGTTTAATTTGCTGAAGACCTTCAAAGAAATTCATTTAACAAGCACTCACTGGCAGTGAATATATTTGTTTAAATCTTTCAAATAAAAATGCCCGGGAGAAAGGCCAGGCGAATTGGTGCCGTAAGACCTAGGAGGAAATAAGAAATACGGGACAATATTTAGGCTTTGGAAGTTGGAAAGATGGGCGAGATCTTAGTAGCAAAGAACAGGAAGGTCAAGGAAAGAGAGAGGAGGACGTTCAGCTGGGAAGCTGTAGCTTTTCTCCCCCGATCCTGGACTGGTGTCATTTAAGTCCCAGCTGAGTTATGTTGCTCCAGACCACATGATTTCTTTCTTATTTGTTCAGGGCCTTAGCTAAGGGCTGGTCTGACCAGTATGTAATTCAGTGCCGCCTGAATAGCCTGCACCCTTTTAATCTTGTCAGCTCTTAGTTTTTCATATCCGTTTTGACATCAGCTTCTCATGTACAATTGCAATGGCACTGAAGCAGGAGCTTTTGGACTACTGTGGAAATCCACAAAATCCATCAAAAAATCTTATTCAAACATAAAAAGAACCAATTTATGTTCAGTGAGATCTGACACTAGACTTCAGTAATACTGTAATAGTCTTCATCCCCAACTTCTGTCCTTCATTTTCTCTTTCTCTTCCTTCGTTTTTCCTGTCCTTCATCCATCCCTCAAGTACATTTTCTCTTTGATTGATTTCTCAGTCTCTTTATTTCTGTTCCTCCATTTTCCACATCTAATAACCCTTCCTTTTTCTGTTTATCCTGTTTTACTCTGTCTTTCTCTTTCCTTTTCCCCCTACCCTTTCTCTACCTTTTATCATTTTTGCTGAAACTTTTTCCTTTCTCTCCCTCCCTCCTTCCATCCCTCACCACTCCTGGGACTCAGCTGTGACCGTCGGTGACTCTACAGCAGATCCACAAGTGGCTCACAACCTTGCGGGGAGGGGACCTGCCCCTGTGCTCACCCCAGCTCAGCCTGGAGGCGGAAAACCTGCATGTTCCCATCTCTCCCTTTTGCGTCTCCTAGGGGAAAGCTGAGCAGATGCTGGATCAGGTGCCCCTGCGGCCACCTTCCAACCTGAGCAACACTCCTCTTGAAGAAGCCCTTGTTGCTTTGTCCTTGGATGTAGGGCATAGCATATAGGGCACAGCAGTAACTTGCTGAACATGAAGCTGCAACTAGGGCACGTGGGCAACCAGAGCTCGCCCTGATACTTAGACCTCTAGTGAATTGATTTCAGTGCTGAAGGGTGCTGCGGGATGTTGCATCTGCTCCCAGGCACTATTGTGTCTTTGGGGAGAGGATCTGTACTGGGAAGGCTGATTTGAAACTTTTCTTCTCCTGCAGTCAAGATCAAATATCTTGTACCAGGGAACATTTCTTGCCTAAGGGGCTTGACTGTGTCCTGCTAATAACAGTATTCCCTGAATAGATTTTAACATATTTTTTTTTTTCTTGTTCATTTAAAATTGGTATTTGAAAGTTTCCTTTAAATGTGTTTAGACATTTCCCAGGATGATCAATTATCTCAATTCATGTAACATTCTCATGCGTAAGCATTCCCTATGATAGCAATAAATGAAATTCAGTAATAAACTCATAAATTTATTAAGGTCCCTCAGCCACAGATCACCATTGTCAGTTCATATAATGCTTCCCTAGTTACTTAAAAGCTATATTACATACTGCTACATTTATAATCCCACTTAATATTAGTCTACTTAACAACCTCTCAAACATTTGGAACTGAATTTACAGTCTCTCATCAATGCCTCTCTAAGGTTTATTGCAACATTTCCTCTCTAAATGTTTTTGTGGTCTGAGAAAGGATTAATCTCACTGAAGTGTCAGAAGCTTCACTCAGCACTCAGTTATTTTCCCCCCTCTTTACGTCTCTCTCTTTTTTTCCTCTCAGCTCAGACCCCCCTCCTTTCTTCTGTATTCCACTCTAAGCTAACCCCTCTCTAAGCAGATGACAGTGTTAGGTCCTGGTTGTAAATCTTTAATGCAAATAGCCCTAGATTCTGCACGCAATAACTTCTGGGAATGTCATTGCCTTGGTAGTCTTAGCTGCTGTTATCTTGTAGAATAAACTTTATATTCCTGCTTTCCACTGACTGTTCCTAAAAATACACATCAGACTGAATCTGTGCCATTGAGTCTCCTCTTTTATGAGACCATTTCCCCCTGTTTATTCTCAACATCTCTCCCTGACTAACAGCCTCACGTTCAGGTGGGTCAGGCATGTGGACAGATCAGGGCACAAGTCCAGACTGAAATAAATGATCAGTTCTCGTCTAGTGTTGCTGGCTAAGTAAAGTTCAGATAGCTTTTGCTATTAGAAAAGCCTCTGGAGAGTACAAACCACAGTGAACTGGAACTACTGGTTTGTGCTGTCACCCTCTGATTTAGATCAGAGTGTTTCTGAATTTGCCAGGTGAGGCGTGACATGGGTTTTACCCTTTTGTCATGCTTTCTGCAGCCAGCTTATGCAGAAAATGTCCGACCAAGTTTCCCCTGTCTGAACAGTTTCCTGGGCAAGAACATAACTTCTCACGTTCTTGATGATTTTTGTCTCTGTGATGCAGTATATCAGTATTACATTTTAACAGCAGCAATCCATTAACATTACAACATCGTGCTTTTGGAAGGACTTTTATAGAAAATCCTAACGAACCTTGTGTTGGCCAAGAGCCTGAGTGCCGGGGGCCAAGAAGGATGGACCGAGGTAACTGCTGATCCTCTCCATGTTCTCCTGCTCATCCTGCCCCCAGCCTTTCCCCCAGTGGCACGGCACCGGGCTGCAGGGGTGCAGGCTTCCCACCTTCCGCAGCCCTCGCTGCTGGGTGTCAGCCTCACGGCCAGATAGGGCTCAGCCTCTCCGGGGCTGCTGCCATCCGAGACATGCCTTTTCCTACCGCATAGCCTGTGCTGATTTTATTATGAAACGAGGCTTTATTGATGAAATGCTTCGGCTTTCGTGGAAACGCAGGAGCACATTGTACGTGATGTATGGACTGGAAAACAACTCCCGCCCGGCAGGCTTGGGGAGATGGTGAGCACTGCTGTGTGATCGATACCGGCCTCAGCTTCCTCCAGCTCTGCTCAGCAAGGGGCAGCCAGAAAGCCTCAAGAATCACCAGCGTAAAGCCTTTTCCACTAACACTATTAAGATCAAACCATGGCTTTCTATTCCTATAGCTGTGCAGAGTTTTAATGAGGGCTTTGTGGCTGGGGGGAATTTTTTCTCCCTGACTTGAAGCCACAGGCTCCAAGATAGCTTTTTCATATTCCTTGACAAAATGTAACTTGTGTCTCAACAGGATGCAACGAAAGGGGAAAGAACATCTTTTTCAGCAGCAGAAAACCAGCCTGATGATTAATCTCTGCCACCAGCACCGTTTCTCAGGTGCAGGCAGACAGCCACCTGCGGGCACCAGTACATGGCCACCCAGCCAAGGGCATGTGGCCACCCAGCTGAGGGCTGCCGCGCTCTAAGCTGGTGTTGCCCCTCCACCCCCAGCTGTAGGCAGCTGCTCTTCCGATGGGGGTCACTGCCTGCTGCAGGGGAACAGGCAAAGGGGAACTAAATGCATCTGCCTCTCAGTTGCTTCCGTACAACATCTGGCTGCTTAGTGAAAGACGTCAGTAAAGGAGTGCTCGTTTAAGGTTTCAAGGAGGTTTGGGGACGTGCCGTGCTCTCCAGCCCTGCTGCACGGGCAACGCTCTCCGGCAGAGAGACCAAGCATGCAGCTGAGGTTGGGATGATGCTGAGCCTCCGCAGCCTGCTCCAGAGAGCAGCCCTGTGGTCTCACCTGCTATGTTTGCTCCTGTGGAGATGCTTCTATTCCCATCTGGCTCAGGCCAGCTCCATTAGCAGCAAGCTTGGCTGGAGCTTTTCCCGAGAAGTAAATGGTGGAAGGTGGGCAGAGTCAGCACAGCCTAGCTCTCTGATCTCCTTTTTTTTTTGTTTTTTGGAGGGTTGGGGGTAGTCTGGATTGCCAGACAGAAGGTTGTATCACCTGCAACCTACCTATCTCTTGATAGAATTAGACTGGATCTAAACCTTTTCTGTGTAGATAAGGTGTAGCATTACAATTTTGCAATTTGCTGAAGCCCCCATACAAGCTTTCCTCACATAGATTTAAATTAGGTGGATGATAATACAATTGTGATCTCTCTGTTTTGTCTTTGTGGATGCTACAGAAGGGATTATTTTCTTTTTTTCACTCCTTTTTTTTTTTTTTTTTTTTTTTTGGCCTTGGTATTATTATGCTGAGGCTTTGAACAGCTGAGTTGCCTGGAAAGTCATTTTTCCCCAGAAGAACCATTTGGCTTGTCTGCTGATGGCAGAGAGCGCAAGTTGGCACATTTACAAAGAGAAAGCTTATTTTACCAGCAGCAACTGTGTCTTTCATTCAACCTGGAACAGCAGACAGGAAACCAAGGGGCTGTTCAAGAAGCAATTCCAGGCAAATTACGATCTGAAATCAGCTTTGAAAGGACTGTGATGGAAAGCAACTGTATTATTTCTTTGAGTTTTTCTGTTGCCACTTTGTCCACTGTTGTTTTTTTTTAAAGAGAATACTAGAGTGAAACCAACCTTCATTCAGGAAGAAAGTATATTGATTCAGTTTCCTGTCTTTCAGCTTTTGCTCTGATTTGCGAGCACCTGAAAGGACACTTGCCATCACTTCAGTGAGGTGATGTGTCCCATACCTAAAGTTTGTTCCACTTCAGTTCCTCAGTGATTTGCATGGCTTAGAAGAATTTGATTTTTCTTAAAGTATATATCTGAAACAGGCTTTTGTTTTGTCTAGAGACATTCTTTTGTTCCTTTAATGAAAAAAAAAAAATTAATGTGAGATCATCTTCCTGATTCTCTCACAACTTTATTTCTACTGTGTAGAAGACTGTACCCTGTGGGTACACTTCTCAGGAGGGAAAAAGTCACAGGCAGCAGAAGGTAAAAAGCAGTAACACTGGCTAAACAGTCCCGGTTTCCTCCCAGTTGGTGATGTTTGAGAAGAAGAGCAAATGTGTTAAATGTGCTGGATACTGTGCCTTTGTGGATGTATACGTGCCTTTTCCAGTTTATAATATGCCAAAACTTGGAGGAGCAGAAAACTGTACGAGAGTCTGAAAATAAAGAGCTGAGACAGTAACTGCAGGGCCCCCAACGTCTGGGGGGTATTATTCTCCACCAAGAGATCAACTCTGTAGTTTGCCTTTACAGTCTTTTCTTATAATAAAAATCCTGAGGAGGCTGAGCAGGCATGTGCTTCTCCACATGACCGTGCTGGCTGGGGCCACAGAGCCCATCCTGCTCATGGCAGGAGGATGCTGTTGTGGTGACACTCCTGTAATGGTGGCTGCTGGAATGCATGTCCTGCTTCCAGCTGTGGCCAGCAACAGGTCTTTATGGAAGAGCATAAAAAGCAGGACAAATGCAAAGTGGTACCGTCCCAGCTACCAAATTTTTCAGGGGCTTCCTGAGCCAGGGGTTGCATCCAGTCAGTCACGTTGTCTCACCACTGGTGGACATTCATGGTTACACGAATTTGTCTGATCCCTTTTTTAATTCATTTGTACATTTGGCCCCTGCAACTTCCATAAGCAGTTAGTTTCACAGTTTAATTAGATGTTATGAGAAAAGGTATTTCTTTCTCTTTGTTTTAAACCTGCTGCCTGATAATTGAGGTGCCTTCTAATTCTCATAGTGGGTGGAAGATTGAGTAATTGTTCCCTGTTTACTTCAGTTATCATTATAAACCTCTGTTATCTCCCCTCTCAGCTGTCTCTTCTTTTCAGCTGAAGAGTCCAAGTCTAATTAGTCTGTCCTCATTTCAGCAAGGCTGAAATCCAGCTCAAAATAATTGCCAAGTGTGATCCTAGCACTCTTGTCCAAATTGTACCTACAAGCCTTTGGAGGTTATTGTGCTACTTATAAAACCAATAGACATCTTTATAAGACCTGCTATGAACACAAAGGGCATGTACAGGCTACTCGGAGCAGAAGGATAAAACAATAAATATGTGACACTTTTTCACATGATGTCACTTTTGATCAGCTACTATGTGAAAATGAACGTTCTGGTAAAGATCGTGTGCTTTTGTAGATCCAGGAAACTCGCATCTGGCAGAGAAATGGCTGAGAAGATGCCAAATAAAATATGCTTCAATTCTCATTTCTGCATAAGGGAAAAAATTAGGAGAGATGGGTCTTTAATTGGCAAAGTTCAACAAGAAGAGTTCTGTGGTGGTCTGTTGTTTTCTGACATGGTTATTTCCACTTCAAAACAATCTCAGCAGCCACAACACCTCTTTGATCACTATTATGTACAAAAATCTGTGCAAAAACTGATTAGTGCCTGAACTGTTCAGAAGCCACTTTTCCATCTCCCACCTCCCATACATGCAAACTGTATTTTCACTTCCCGGATGGCTGTTGGGGAGCCAAGGAGTTTGGGTTGCTCCAAGGACTCGCAGGGCAGTGGCTCTTTGGCATCCCGGGCTCCTGGTCCACACCAGTGTAGGCTGTTCCCTTCCAGTTTGTATAAACTTTGTAAATACTAGGGGACTGTTTGGAACTGGAGGAAAAGCAGATTTTGAACCATCTAAATCTTCTGTGAAATAAAACTGTCTTTCTCTACTCAGCTCTAATTATGAGGCAGATTTCAACTGAGCATTTTATGATGTGCAGAAATGTAATAACCTTTATAAACCAGAGATCTAAGTTCTGTGATGAGTCCCAAAGCTTCAGAAGACTTTTAGACTTAGAACATGAGTACTGTCAGGGCTGCGTAAGGGGGATGGAGGGAAGTTCCTGGATGAACATGTAGTATCTTAAAAGGATAGAAAATATAAGCTGAACACTCAGCTATGTAAAGAATTACAGGCAAAGATAGCCAAAAATAAGCAAAAATGGAAGGTGTACCTGTAAACCCTGACAACTAATGAACTCTTTGGAGCTTTACACGTGGAAAAATAGAATAGGAAAATGCAGACAGGCACCTGAAGAGCGATGCTCTGCTGGCTTTGTCCTTGTTCCTCATGGTCCTCCCATGCACAGGCAGAAACTGGGCAGCGAGGAATGGAGTGGTCCATGTATGGGTGCCCCAACTTTGTTCCCAAAGATGCTTAGTCCTGGCCTACCTGGAGCAGGTAGGCATCTTTCAGGTAGTTTCTCCACTCTGGAGACAACACTTGGTGGACTTAACCTTGGCTCTTCTGGTTTAAAAAAACAAAACAAAACAAAAAACGGTGATACTGCTTTGTCTTATTTCCCCTTCATTGTCTTGCACAAATGAAGTAAGTGCAGCTTCATCCAACCAAGTGTGAATTATCTCCTAGCTAGTCAGCAGCACTTGGAAAAATCTCACTACAGCCAGTATCTTTTAAACTGCTCAGTATATTCCACATTGTGAAGACTATTTGTCCAGTGACTGCCACCTGCCGCCTCCTTATTCTTCTCCTAAACTAATAAAACCCACAGCTATTAATACATTCAGGAACTTAGTACGGTCCTTCCTAGATCTTTAAGAGATACTTGGTTATGGAAAATTGATTCTCAAACTCCTGAAACTGAGAGAAAACTCTCTAGTGCAGCAAGACTAATCATCCGCACATTTTTCCAGCAATAAACTAAAAATTAATTCAGAAACTGGGATAGAGCCCCACATCACTGTTTTCTTCTCTGCTTTTTAAAAAGCAAAGCAATGTGCTCATATATTTAAAGTAACTGTAGTAACCTTCCCGTTTTGGAACTGGGATGTATTTCAAGGGACACATTTGAGGAAATCTAAATCCTGATCATTAGTGTCATTAGTGGTGGGCTTTTCTGTCACACTTAAGATTCAGAGGGCTGGCACAGGGGGCACCAGTTCTCCATGAGGCTCATTTCTCGCGTAACCCACGGATGAACACAGAACTACCTCTTGCGGGTAGTTGAATACAAAAAACTTGAGGTTTCTGAAGTGTGGGGCTACTGATGAACGGCAGATAGAAGACAGATGAGCTTTCATCTGCTTGTTTCTTATGGCTGCAAAATGGGTTTGCAGTGCAGCTCAGGACAAACCAGTTTTATAAACACTGGGCATAGGCGTAAGCAATTGCCCAGAGTGGGTGTTAGAAAGAAACAGATACTGAAGTGGCAGCAATTTCTTAGCTCCTCCCTTCTTTTCTGCTCGTCCCGGGTATTAAGGAACAAGCTGGAATACATCAGTACTGTCCCCAAACTCCATGGAAATGCCTTCTATCTTGTGCATGCAATGCTGTATTATGGAGCTGGTGACCTGCTCCCTTGATGGCTATTTTGTTTTGGTTTTCATGTTTTATAGGTGCATTGTACGGTGTAACGACTGAGTAAAGCAATAAGGGAGGAAAGAATTAAAGCCAACACGTAGACGTAGGAAATGCATCTGTCAGGGAGTACAGCCTTCATCTCCAGCAGGTTGTGCCTGCATTGACGTTTGTCAGCACAAAGTGTATGTTCTTACATGCATCGGCGTGATTCCTGGTTGTTTTTGTTTTATGTGTCTCTACAAAGACATTGTTTTCCCTGCAGCAGCGTGTCCTGGGTAGGTCTGATTCTCTGACAAGGAGCAGAATTAGAGACAGTGGGGCTGTGCCAACGTAGCAGCAGACATGCTGGGGTGGCAGGATTTTTATCAGCAACTGCTCGTAATGCAGCAGGGCAGCTCTCAGAAACACCTGCCAAGTGCCAGGCCTTGAGAAAGCTGCTTCTAATATAACCTGAAGCAAGCGATGAGGTTTATTTTGGTCAATCTGTGGCTCTTGTAATTACAGATGATTCTGTAATTTTGGAAATCAGATATCCTCTTCATTAAAAAACCTCACAGCTGTTCACCAAGTATACACACAGGTGTAGAAATGGTAACGTAGAACACAAAGTGCTGGAACATACAGCTTTTATATTGTGACTGTTTTGTGTGTTAACGATCGCAAACTTCTGTGCACTGAGAGGCAGGTTTTCCTTGCTGTGCTTAGTGCAGATCTAGCACATGGAGAAAAATAATTTATATTGATTCGCTGATCTGGTAAGTAATAGATTTTTCAGGCAATATTCCCAAAGACAACAAGAAGAAGAAAATGTAATTTATTGCACGCTAGACATGCAACATGGAGATGGGAGATCCAGCAGACGTTATTCTGTGTCTCTGTTTCTCATTTCTAACAGCTACGCATGTATTAGCAGTTTAAAATTTGAGCTTTAATAAATTGAATTTGCAGTATCTCACCTTCAACTCAATTACCCACTAATTAGACCTTCTGTTAAAATATGATAAAAATCTCAGGAACTCATGTAATTTTTAAAAAAGGTAAAACAGATTTCACTTTCTATTATGTTATTTCAAACGTATCACAGGATAACTCAGTCAGTGGGTAGAGTCAGTTGTATCTTAATATGAAACACCAAAAACCTGCTATGATTTATGCACCCATGTGACAACGGAAACCAGGAAACCAGCCTCACATCCATTTTAAAGGCTCTATGTAAAGATTCCCCTGGTCTGGTCCGTGTCACAGTCACTGGGCACCAGTCCTCCTCCACAGAGCTCGGGCTTTTCTGGCCCAAGCCGATCACACTAATAAGTGGGTCAGTCCTCTGACCCATCGCTTAAGTGAGCCAAGGCATCAATTCCACCATGGCTGAACTGATGCTTTCCTTCCTCGTGGTACACCGGGAAGCTAAAGATCCTCCATGAGTAGGCAGGAGTCCTCTGCATCTATACACAGCCCTAAACCAGGCAGGGCAGAAGCTTTGAGGACGGCAGCCTTTCTGCTACCAGCGTTCACAGAGGCGGCCACCGCACACCACATCGCAGGGAAGCTCTGTGCAACCCCTCGGCCTCTCCTCCCCTGCCTTCCCACCCCAGTTCCCCTCTCCCTTCATCCAGCTCAGCAAACACCCATCTTCAGAGGAGGCCGCTGGGGCCGGGCCACTTAAGTACGTGAAAGCCAGAATTGAATCACCAGTTTTTCAAGAGACTTCCCTATGAAAATTGCTTTGTTCACGTGAAGCTGCTGCTTATGCTCAAAATGCATAAGCTGAAAAAGAGCATTTTTCTGCAGCAAGCTCTGGCCAAGAATTTACTTTCTTCCTTTGCAGATCCCCCTGGATCTACTCCATTTCCTCCTGCTCATTGTGCAATTAAGAACTGAAATGGGAATATGATCGTTCGACCCAATACTGAGGCCTCTGTGGACGGGCACTTCATTTTTCTCGTACCTGTTGTAGCGGCAAGTCCCCACATCTATTCCACCGGTGCACTGCCGTACTGCGCTGGTGAGAAAGTCATTACCCTTCCCAGGGAATAGCTACGTGGTATGCAGTTGTCAAAGGTCTGAAAAGACAAAAAGCTGTTACTTTTGAAACAAGAAAAGAAGAAATGGGAAAGCAATTTTTGGAAGCTGCGGCGGTTTTCTCAAGGACAGCTGTAAATGGCACTCACTGCGTACAAACAGAAGCCAGCAATGATGACAAGAAAGCAACAAATAAACAAGTCGACAACAATGCCAACAGAAAAGTACTCTGCTGCCAAGAAAATACTTTATTTCTCATTAGCATAATTATTGCTTAGAGTTCCAACTCCAAATGCCACAAACGAAAGTTATGTTATGCTTAAATATTTTGTCATTTTTTGGCAAGAAGGCAGGCTTAGGCAGAGCAGAGTACAAATGTTGTTACTCTCTTGTTCTATAAAGTCATCTCCCTCATTTGAGGAATGACCCTCTTGCATTGCCAAGCTGATGGCAGCTCCAAACGTGATAGAAACCAACACGACACCCCTGAAGCAGAGGGAGCTCTGCCAAGTTGCAGCAGAAGAAGCTTTTAGACTTTAAACCACACCATGCTAAAAACAGAACCAAGGATATTCACCAAAGAGAGTTTCATACTAAACTTCTCACTCCCAGAGAAAGGTTGGGAGAGGCACAAAGACAAGATCTGGCCAAGGAAAAGTCCCTAGGCTTTGTTTTTCACAGATATTACTTCATCTGCTTCTGTTCTCAAACCTTACGGTGTAGGTACACTCAATCTATGGACCAAGATGGACTCTGAGCAGAAGTTTGGTGTCACCTTGGAAGGAAGCGAAAGAGCGAGCAGTTGGGACTCCCTCAAGCCAGAGAAAAGAGAGAGGACTGCATTTCACAGTCTTGCCTGTCCTCCTCGAGGCACTGCTGTCAAGTGTGTATAAAATTATTGCATAATCCTCCAAACGTAACCTCAGATTTAGGCAGTGAAAAATCTGTGTGAAGGCAGTAGTTTTTACCTAACCTGATCCACTCCCTTTATGTAGGAACTGGTGTTTTGAGAAGCAATGACATTCTTGAGTCTTTTACTGAACAGTGTATTTCGGCCTAAATACTGCATTTTCTGCTCTTAAGGATGGTCCACGCCTTTTCCAACATAAATTTAAGGGAGCACTGCTGGTAGCTTCCCCGGGACTAAAGTCCTGGAGTTGAGCATGTCATGTATAATGGATCCACCCTCTGAGAAGTCTCATCAATTAAAAACAAGGTACGCTGGAGGAAAGTGCTCTGGCAGCAACCTGAAGAACCTTTCGGAGTCAAGTTCACCCTTGTTTTATTGTAGGGGGCTGCTGGGGCATTACCTTTGGAAATCAATTCTTAGGCATGACAAATGCTTTCAGCTTAAAGAGCTACGGACTGTGGTAGGCACTGAATTGCTGCAATGCTGCTGTGGCTTTTGTTGAGTCTGTTGATAGCTGGTGGCTATAATTAGCAGAGCCCTTTATGCAACTGTCATGTCCCTGAGAGAAATCAATGCTGCAGCATTGTTTTACCTTCCTTCCCTTACCTAGACTTCTGTAAATTGAAATGCAAATGCAGCCATGAACAGCAGGCTTTGAACCACATTTTATAGAGCTTCACTAATGTATTACGGTGCTTCAGCTGTAGTACAAGATGGTGGGGAATAAAGCTGTACGCTCATATAATTGTCTGGGGAGAATTCAGGATTGGAAATCTTTAACAGGTTAGACAGATGTTTATCAGGTATGGCACAGTACCATTTATCCAGTTGGTTGGTCTGGAAGCCCTCTGGAGGCCCCTGTTTTCCTGATTTTGCAATGATTCTGTCCATGTGGGATGATCATGTTACCTATGAATAGTCTGGTAAACTGGAGGACCCGTAACGCTTAATTGGGCTCCTGTGTGAATTCCCTTACTTCCAGTAAAGTGGACTGTGCTTACAATTCTTTCAGAAAAAGCATGTACAGAAAATTCTCCCTCCACATACTTCTCTGTTGTTGTAAATCATATAGGACCAGAATACCTTTGAGACCTTCAGAGATTTGATTGAAATTGGCTGTTTAGTACAATAGCTATTAGACAAGGGCTGACACAGCTACATGCGAGCAAGCCCAGAGAGTGCTCGTGCAAACCTTATTACACCGTGAAATCAGGCTGAAATGCAAAGCTGATGCAGCAACCTTCTCTGGCAATTTAACAGATGACCACTCTGCAGGGGAAACAGGAAGATGTACATAAGGTTTTAATTATACTGATTATGGAGTGGATTTTTTTAGTGCATGGAAGCCATGATTTTGTGGTAATCAGGAAATGCAAAGCTATCAGGAGCTCTTCTCAACATTTTGTCATTTATTTTTTGTCACTGTATTAGGGTATAGAAACCTGAGTGTACCAGTGTATCTGATTCCTTAGTAGTAGGCATCGCTGGTAAAACAACTAAGGATTGTAATATGCACTAAGGGCCTATTAAGTGGGATTAAAATAGGGCATGGATTAGTAGCATGAATTTTATGTGGAATTGTATTTTTGTATGCTTCAATGCCACCTACACCTGAAGGCAGGATGAGCACTGCAGGTGATAAACTTGTGCATGAGTTCAGCGCTGATGATTTCTGCCCCTGCCCCGAGACGGCAGAAGTCTTGGGCTTGTATTTGGCCTTGTGTGTAGCAATGGAAAAGCGTGTCTACTCTAACATCTCCTGTCAGAAAATCACAGGAAAATGTACCAAGGACTGTTAGTTACCCGTGGGTTTTCATAAATCTCTCTCAATAGTGAAAAGTAAATGGGGGAAGTGAAGTGGGGAAGTTCTCTGAGTCTCAGAGGTTGTTGCAGACAACCATTAAGAAGGGGGTCTGATCACTGAAAACATGGAAGAGGGATCACATCAGGGAATTCATCCTCGTTAGGACAGACAGTGATGCATTTCATTCCCTCTGGAGGAAGAAACTATGCCTCTGTTCCCACATCTGCTGACACAAGGGGGAAAGTCAGTAAAGTCACAGGAAACCAAGACCAGGTCACAGGACCTAACGGGACACTGTGTGGATCTGCCTAAAGAAGTACAAGATATTAAACCAAAACTGACCAAGAGATTCCAGCTTGTCTTTCTGCTGTGGCCCTTGCTTTCCCCAGTTGGTGCACTACTGTTTTTCTCAGTGTGCGTATATGCAGTTTCATGTAAATTGTTTCCCAGGGTGTCTGAACAAGAAAGGTGTGGGTGACAAACTGGTGCTCATGGCAGAATTAGATGGAAATATTTTTCTCAGCTATGTTTCATTTGCCTGCAGTAGCTCTTCCCTTCTCACTAAATGCCAAAATGCTGCCTGTAAAATAACAAGTGGGATGTACATAGGCGTTCAAGACTGCAAATAGGCTAAGGAATAAAAATCTGCCACTGGTGGCTGCTGGAGATTTTTCCACAGAGGCTAAAGCTGTTAAAATTGCCACTTGAGCTTCTCCTGCCTTCCTTTGCACACATGCATTAAGCGGAATCAGCCAGGAGAAGCCACTGGGATTTGATGTTCCTAGCCTGTTAATGGGTAGGGTGGAGGCCAGTGGGAACAAGCCCTGGAAGTAGAACTCAGTAAAAATTATTTGCCCATTCAGTGGCTTGGGACCTTCTGTTGTCCTGACTTACCCACTGATGGCTTTTGCTGGTCTCTGAGATGGGAGGTGATGATTCTATATGCCTGTTTCCAGATCGAACCGGAGGCCTGAGATCTCTACCCTTACTCCAGTTAAAAATGGTGAGGGAAACATGCTACCCACCCCTCTGCTGTTTTCTGGGGTGTTTCTGTGGAAAGGTTGGATACAGTGTGCTACTAGGAATGGCAGCACACAGAGAGCTCTGTCCCAGCTGGGCTGCTTAGGAGGAGCAGGGCAACAGAGAAAAGACTTTCTTCTGGTTTTTCGGTATATTTGTTTTTAATTAGCAGTCCATAGGAAAAACTGTATGGCAAACAGTTTTTCCCTTGTTTTTTTAAACTCCCCAGTGCCTCCAATTAATAGCACATAGTGTACCAATGCTGGATACTAGCCCACAGTAGCCACAGTAAGTAGCATTTTAATATTTCATACATGGTCTGCTTGTCAGAGCTGTTTTCTCTTTTTTCACAGCAGTACACCAGAGCTTTCCTTATGTGACGACTGGAATGCTCCCTCCAGACTACCTTGTGAACATTCACTCCGCACTGCTTCCAGAGCCTGGTCAGTGGATGCAAATGATCAAGGATGCATAAATCTTCAGCAGTGAGGGAAGAAGGCAAGGGTGGTATGCAATGAAAGGATGGGTATCTTGAAATGGTATCTTTCATCTTAATGAAGGGTCTCTGGGTATCTTACTGTCTTGCCCTCCCACTGGCTATTTTACCAGAGTGATCCTATTTCAGGAGCTTTTTGAGGTATACCAACTCTACTGTTCTCTACTGGTTCCTGTTAACAGAACAGATTCTTGCCAGGGATTGTTTCTGTTTAAAGGATTAAGGCACAAGGAGAAAATTGAGAGGGAATCACTTTTGATTTCCTAGTCTTTAGATGCATGAAAGATGTTTTCTTAGCTCTGGTGTCAGGAAAACCGTATCTGTGCTGATACACATTATGTTTGCTTCATCCAGCTGCTGAAGAAAAGAGACTTCACTCCCTTTGAAGTTTATACCCTTCTGAGCTTAGTGCTGGTACAAGCAACTGAAGTGGCAGCTTTGCCCTTTGAAGATGCCTCATTTCTGTCTCAGAGTTTCCTTCATTTTTCCCCTTGGAAGCTGGTGGAGTTAAGGGAATACAGAGCCAGTGTGAACTCAATATCAGTAAGGCTGTCATGTCCTGGTAGTAAGAACACTGTAATAACCTAAGTGGAGCAGCAGCATCAGCAGCGGCAGGTTTCATCACATCTGTCACTGATGGAAAACCCTTTATTTCCCCTGGTGTCTCCATGGAGTGTTGCGGTGTGAAACAAAGGGGGATTTTCACATCACCTGCATCGAGGCAGTAGTTCAGGTGCCAAGATGAATGGGTTGGCTCCCCTCAGAGACTCCTGGATCTTCATTTGTACTATTGTCTTCTGGAGGTGACTACTGCACCATGACTATAGAGGGAGGAGTCTTGTAACTTAGCACTGCCA
The DNA here is from genome assembly GCA_013398295.1 of Chionis minor. Lineage (NCBI taxonomy): Eukaryota > Metazoa > Chordata > Aves > Charadriiformes > Chionidae > Chionis > Chionis minor. The sequence continues at coordinate 1,973,496 of VZSF01000462.1, forward strand.
TTAGGTACATAAGGTCAGATGTTGCAAACACCCTACAGCGCCTTATCAAATCCATTCAGACTCCACAATTCCTCTAGCTGCTTTGAGATACGTATTACTGGAGCCATTTACACCATATAGTTTACCTTTTCCAATTACTCTTTCTGTGTTCTTAATCAACAACTGATTTTGCAGCAACATTCTGACTTCCTGATTGTTCAAACTTCTTTTCTTTAGTTAAGGCATTATAGACAGATGTAAAAAGAAAAAAAAGTCATCCTCTCCCAGACATTTTGCGTCATGATTAATTTCATCCATTTCTCATTTTTAATTGCCCTGTTATCTCTCTAGCTCCATTCCCACTCCAATATATTAGGAAAAAAAATAATCCTTCTGGTTTCTCCTAGCCCCTTTGGCTACCGATAACTCGTTCTGGGGTTTTAATTGCATTTTTAATTAAGGCTGCTACAACCCTATTGGCTCCGAGCCTATGCTCATGCACAGTATTTTTTAGCATGCAGTGCAGCACAAGCTGGTCGGCAGGGACAGCCTCGCACAGAGACTGTAGGGACAAAGCGGAGCACGTAACGCTGTCTGTTTTAAGAACCAGGTCAGGGAATAAGGAGATGTTAGTTAATTTCTTAGCTGTCTCACGCCTTTGGGTTTAATTTAGTCACCTCATTGCTGTCTCAGTTCTCTGCCTGTAAAATATCCTCTCTTGCTTATCAGCTAGTTGCACGATTTACCAAAATCCTTGTGCCTCCGCTTAATCACCCTGCCATTAAACAATGGGTTCTTTGCCACGTGCCCTCACAGAGGTACCGAACAGCCCTTCCCTGCCCCAGCCCTAGCGCTTCTGCCGTTTGCAGGATGCCAGGACAGCTTTCCTCTCTCACAACAAACCCACATCAGCTGCCTGCCTGTACCTGAAGCCCTTACCTACCTCACGGAGCCTGAGAACAGACAGAGCAATGGGGCTGCCTGTCCGGACCTAAACCTTCGCCTTCCTCTACACGTGTTTGCACATCCTTCGTGTGACCCAAGGCGGGAGCACGTGCTCCCTCAGCTGTGAACAGAGAGAAGACCCGTCCTTTCCCTGCTGAGTGTTGCAGTTGTACCACCTTAAGCAGATCAGTCATACATCATTAACACCTAGCTGGTCTAGTGGACGCCTATTATAGGTGGGTTCAGTGAGTCACTGTTACTTCACTGTGTATGACTCATCTCTCTGACCCTGTGTTAACATAAAGTCCAGATTTGCGTTAACAGCAGTTGTGTTTAAACAGTTGTAAGTGAACACCCTTGACACTGAGGTCGGTAAAAATGCCTTTATGCATTTCTAAAAGAGCAGAGATTTTGGCTTTCATATCCTAGCCAAATTCTAACTTGACTATTTACTTTTTGCATCTCACAACGGCTTCTGTCATTTTTACTGGCAACTACACTTTTCATTTCCTATCCTGAACCCTATCAGGCTGGTCATACACTGTATAGAGTGCCACATAGAACGGAGCTTTTAGGTATTTGTATATTTGGAAAATGTTTTGAGAAGAAAAGCCAGTGTGTAATGTTCAAGTATAAGAATATGTCTCATTAGTAATGTATATATTCCTCCAACTGTTCTGAGAGGTACTGGTGTTTACAAAATGCTCTGAGTTTCTCTGATAAAATGTGAGCTGTAAGAACGGTTACTGCTTTTAATTGCAAATGACCTGAGGTGCCATAATTACTCTGGCTCTAGATTTAACAGATTTCACAGTGTATTAGAAAAACATAACCAGCGATATGACTGCAGGATAATTAGTGCAGCAAAAGCAAGATGGACTTCTTGTAAAACAAGCTAATATAATTCATTTATTTCAGCTTCTTCAGGAAAACCTATTCAGGAAGAAATTCATTACCTAAGTTTCTCACTGGCAGCCAGGACCTTCTGACAACCACAGAGCCAGGAGCTGACTCAAGCACAGTACTCAGGGTACTGGTATCAGATGACCCTTTCCCATAATGAACCTCTTGGCCAGACTCTGAGGAGCAACCGGACACAAGTTGGAGCCCACAGGTTCTCCCTGCCCAACAGGGGCAATCCCAACGATGAGAAATGGAGCAGCTGCACAGAATAATTCTAGGAAAAATTCGTAAATAACTTCCAAAAATTATTAGCATTTCAGAGTTAGTTTCCAGAGAAAACTTACCCACTCTAATATGGCACACAGCAGGCTTTATTCCTGCAAGTCTAGATCTCTGAAGATGTTTATTCAACAAAAGTGTCAGGAATTAGACCAGTCCCAGACTTTTCACTGGCCGTCGTTATCTCCTAGAGAGATTCAGATTCACAGAAAGTCCCCTGAATAAAGGGATATTTTTCTCAAAGCAAGAAATAATCAAGGCTAACGTTATATAAATAACTGTAACATTAGTTCTTTCTCTTCCCTCAAATGCATACAGGATCAGATAGAAAGAGTTTGAAAGTCCAATCAGACATTCTTCGAGGCAGCAGAATACCAGGATACAAAATGTAAGTGAAGGTTATCCATTCATCACAGCTGGTTTTCCTCAGATTGTGTAGACAGTGGGCATGTTATCATACCTTATGCAACTATGCCTTTTAAGAACTTGCTCAAGCTACTACCAAGCTCCCTAGGCTCCTCACTGAGAATCACCACTGAAGTACAACCCTTAAACTTACCTTACCAAGCAAAAAAAGCTTTATTTTTTTTTCTCTGGGAAAGGATGAAGAATAAGTAACTATAGGCAAACTGGCCTCTTACCAGAAACTAAGCTTAGCTGAAGCACAAATAAGGCTCAGAGACTATCAAGAAACAGATGTTTGTAGTGTTTTGACTTGTCAGACTTGGTGCTGCAGACCAAAAACATATGAGTTGAGCTGGTTTCGCAAAGGGACTTAGCATCTCCTGCACTTGCAGATCCTACCAGCTCAGGCAGAAAGCCCTCTAAAAATCATCACGTTGCTTCTACACCCAAGCTTAACACCTACATACATGCTGTTCAGCAGGAATCACAAATAAATCCCTGTGATGTTGTCCAAGATGGCAAATCCAGATGACATACAAAAAGCTTTATTTCTGCTTGTAAAGAATATTTCTGCGTTCTGAGCTGCTGGACGGATAAATGACAGCAGTATTTGTAAGTAAAATTTTTGGCCTCTATATCTGTGGGAGGCAGTTGAGACAGCCAGGTTTAGTGATACTTCTTAGAACTTCACCAAGTCACTTTTAGAAGCTTTTAATGTATAATTTGTTGTAGATCCCCGTTGGTGATTCATTAATGTCGTTAATTTATCAATCCTTGAGTTTCACAATATTCACATTTACTGATACATGCATACTAATTTTTTTCAACTGTTTCCTTTCAACTTTTTCTTTATAGCAAAACCTTTGCTTTCTAAGTGTTTTTTCTTTGTTTTTCTTTTTATTGCTTTTTTCTTTGAAAGAGCATTTTAAAAGAACAGTTTGATACAACAGCATTTATTAGAAAATGATGACCCTTGTAGGCTTTTGAAGCACCTTTAAAGGAGAATTGTATCTTCTGTAGAATGTTACAGGAAGACTCAAGAGTATCACCAAAGAATATTCATAACAGTTCAGGGGTTTCAATAGTAACTTTCAGTAGAACCTTTTGAACATGTCTATAATTCTCTCATAACTTTAATAAGGCCTCTTGGGACAATATTAGCTCAATCTGTTTGTTGAAATGTTTGTTGTGCTCCATTGCCTAGAAAGTTTACGGTCTGAAGGCTAGATTGTTACGTGTCCGAGACCCTTCCCTTTACATTATTTGGGCAATGTTAATGGCCCTTAGCATGAGCATATAGGCAAAAAAGGAAATTAGGTACTATCTATTTGAGTTTGAGAAGACAAAATGATGTGTCTGAGAAGACACACAGCTGAGACTTCCAAAGTCAATGGCCGGAACCACTTCCTTGGTTTCAGTGGGAGTTGAGCCAGGCCGTTTCCGGAAGGAGAAGTTTATTTTCAATTTTTACACCTTTGAGTAGTCTCTGTAAACCTCTCTTGGCTGCTTCCTGTCCTTTGCACTTTCTTTGTTCATCTAATTTTAAATAACTGGACAGACACACTATTATAGTTCAATCTGTTCTTTAATATTGAGTTTTTAGGCTGCCATATGATTTGCTCCCATGTCTGTCTGCAGCAACAGATCTTTAGAGCCAGGAGTTCTTGACAAAAGAAATTGTGTTGTTTCATCCAGACGTATTGTCTGGAAGCCAGGAGGGCCAGGCAGGCTGTGTCACCTGACCTGCTCGCGCTGGAAATGATGGTTCGACTTGCATGACAATTTAGTGAAAGTCCACCGTATATGTCCTAATTAGATTTGAAATATCTGAACTCGCCATTGTATGGTACAAAATGTGCTAAAATGGGAGACGCTGCCTTATCCACCTAATGTCAAAAATGACAGTGTTCTTTTTTTCTTTTTATGCCAGAGTTTGAGGTTAACAGTTTAATTAAGTTAAAGTCTCAAGTACAGTCAGAATTCATTTGGACTGGGGTGTGATTTTTACATTTCATTCCTGGCTAACAAGGAGAACTGTTTCCTCTGAAAATCAGAGGTCCTGAAGGGAAAATATTTCCAGTGTGTTATATTTCAGTTGGTTTAAACACAAATCCAGCCGTGGCTGAACACCTGAGAAAGAGCAGTATATGTGGAGCGCAGGGGGCGCAGCTCTGCTCTTCTCAGAGATGGAGGCACCCACATCTAAAATGCAGGTGGGATAAGCCATCCCCATTGGTCTAGTTTAGCCTGGTCAAGGCTGGCTAATGATCTGACCTCCTGCGTTTCTACCCCCTATTCCCCACGCTCCCTATCACTGCTCAGAGACCGATTTGGGGCCATATCTGAGCTGGTTGGACATCAGAAGTGGACTGGAAGATGAGGGGGAAAGGATGACGGAGGCTTCCCGGTGCTGTGGCTGCTACTATAGCAGTGCACATCACCAGGACACGTGGCAGGGAGCTGAGGTGGCCAGGGGACAGACACAACAGCTCCCTCGTGTCCCTCCCCTCCCGCCAGCTGTCCGCCCTCTTCACACACTACATGCTGTGGGTGTACCCGGAAGGCATTAAAGCACAGCAATGTCTTGATAACTAGATGAAATATCAATATGATGTCAACAGTTTCTTTAGGAATCACTTTTTGCTCTTCAGTTTCTTTTTCAAAGAAACAAGCCTCAATTTTGAACTGACAGTCACAAGTGAGTGAGTGAAACGCCTAACCTTAGAAGTAAGGGCACTATTGTGGTGTAACAGATAATGAAAAAACCCAACAACATCTGGTCAGTTAGCATCTCTTCTGCAAAAGCACAGCGATGAAATATCTTTCATTTCAATAATACTTCTTTATTTGTATGCTAAGACCACAGAACAAAAGAAAATATTACAATTGCTGAAATTTGACTACTGTTTAAATGGAGTAAATAGAATTTAATATATACAAGCATCACTTGTAAACTATGAAAAACAGACATTTATAGTAAAATTATGTACTATCTTTAGCTACAGATGAATCATTTTCCTCCCAAACTTACACAATGCAACAATACAGAGAGAAAAGCAAACAATAACAAATTATGCTACCGAATGAGAGGAAACTATTCAACAACTGCATTTAACTATTAGATTATCTTTCATAGCTAATACAAAGACATACTCTCCTGAAAGCATGCCATGGGGTCGTAATTTTCAGAAGAGGAAGGCTATGTTCTGAAACTATATATCTCATAAAGACTACAGTCTGCAGAAATGCTAAAATGCACTGAAAGGAGTGACATTTAAATCTAATTATAGACAGATTTTCAAACTCAGCAGACAATGTAATTTCCTCTCTAGTTTAGTGAAGCTATATTTAAAATAATTTTCTTGATTATTCTACTTTCATAACCAAAACCATTTCAATATAAAATGATGAGGTGAAAATTCAGTTTTCTGCTTTAACATCAAGCAGAAGAAATATGCCTTAGGGAGTTCATTTGGGGGCTGTAGGGGAGATCTTTTCCTGCTGTAAAGCATCGTGCCATTTGTCAACAACTTCAGGTAATAAAGAAGTAGCTTGGGACCAAAGTCACAAAGGTATATTGCACAATTGCATGTACAATGCCGTGATATATATTTTTCATAAATATTTAACGCTTTAGGATAGTCACATCCAGCTTTTCTTTCAATCTGAACTTCCCAGAAGACAGACAGGATTTATACGGTCCTGTGGTAATGGCACATTTTGTTCTCCTGAAATAACGTCTGTCTCTCTATCGCACAATATGAATGGGAATGTCTGAGCAGACAGAAACCTGTGGCTAAAAGCTTCGGAGTGCCTACCTTCAAGTTTCTGAATTGGTATTTAGGAAACTAATCACAACCCACCTGGCTTCCCTAAGACGCCATGCTACTACAGGTCCTCTTGCATAATGTTTCTTCCTGTCTGTTGTCCCCTTTGCCGGGGGAAATGGTCCTACATGGGCCACGTACTGCCATAGGGGAGGAGGCAGCTTGCCAGCAGCTGGGGCATGCCCGGCGTACGTCCCACATTTCCACCACAGCCTGGATGCCATGATAAATCACTAAGACCAGCTCTCCCAGAAGCGTTAGGTTGGAAGGTAAGAGCTGTACGCTGAAAGGATTTTTCACCCATGGATTCTTCCACTGAAAACAACTGCTGTTTCTTAGTGGGGGATAATGGTGGGAGGTGCTGTGTCGTTAGCGAGGAAGGGCGCCATGTAGTGACTGGCAGTAGAGCAGCTGGGTGACGGATGAGTTTTGGACATGCCTGCCTGCATACAAACCTCCAGAAAAGCCTGCAGGAAGTACTAACAGATAAAGTGCATGGCCTAGAAAAGAAGCAAGGTAAGACCTCACCAGGGGATAAAACTTGCTGGCAAAAGCCAGCTTGAAAATTGGACATCCCATCCACATGATGTAGAAAAATACACTTTGCCTGTGCTTTGTACACAGACTTCTTTTGCTGGTAGCAAACAGCTGATTCCATCGTCATTTTCTCCTCCAAGCAGTGACTTCAGTCACTGGCAATTAGAGGTTTAGGAGGCAGGCAAGTCCTTCATGAGATTGCAAAAAAGCACGGCTGTGAACCGTACATGTCAACTTCCTAATGATTTCAGCAGTGTTTTGCTGGCACTACTGACTATGTTATTAAATGCCTGTCATATGTCATGGTGACTGGGGTTCAAAAAGTGATCTTCTGTTTCTATGACTTCATTTTCCAGATATAAAATGAGGAAAACAAAATTTCCTCACTCAGAGGTTGTTGGGAAATTAAAAGCACTGAAACTTTCTCTCTTTTCAGTGCTCAAAATCATTAAGCTACTCAGTAATACGGCACAATAATATCATATAATAACAGATAAATCTGGTGGCTGAATAGATTTGATAATAGTACAAGGATAGAATCATGCAATAACATACTGAGGAGAAAGTTCTTTGCAACTCTGGACCTAATTGCTATGGTTTTGTGTAGTAGGAATAAACATCATAATTTTCATCATCAATATAATCCCTCACAATCTCACTCATTTTGTGATTATTGTCATTATAATTAGCTGACAAGTAGTATTTCTCTTCCAGGTAACTTTAAGTTTAAGCCAACTCCACAGGATCCTTTCACTGGTTTTGGCTAGGAGAGACTTGTTTTTACTGGTATTCTGACAGGACAACATTCAGCCTCTGGTTGCTGGGTGTATATTCTTCTTGTCTTCTCATGCTTATTTCCTTTGTGTGACTGGACTGAGAACCCTTTGAGGACTGAGGGGTCTATTCAGCACTAACCTAAACGCTTAATATCAGTGAAGCTTAATGTTTAATATATATCACCATGCATCATTCTTACAAAAATCTTGCTGAAACTTTATTTTATTACAGTCTGATTCTTCTCTGTTTTGGCTCCTCGGAACATAATGTGCCTTATGTTTCATTATTGCAGGTGACAAGGTGACAGGTGCCATGATGACAGGTTGCAGAGAAGGTGGAGTTACTGAATGCCTTCTTTCTTCAGTCTTCACTGCTCAGGCCAGCCCTCAGGAGTCTGAGACTCTGCAGGCAACAGAGAAAATCTGGAGGAAGGCAGAGTCTCCCTTGGTTGAGGAGGATCAAGCTAGAGATCAGTTAAGTAAACTGAATATCCAGAAGTCCATGGGTCCTGATGGGATGCACCCGCAAGTGCTGAGGGAGCTGGCAGAAGTCATTGCTGGGCCGCTCTCCATCATCTTTGAAAGGTCCTGGAGAACAGGCGAGATGTCAGAGGACTGGAGGAAAGCCAATGTCACTCCAGTCTTCAAAAAGGGCAAGAAGGAAGACCTGGAAAACTACAATCAGCTTCACCTCCGTCCCTGGAAAGACGATGGAACATCTCATTCTGGGCATCATCTCAACACATCTGGAGGAAAAGAAGGTTATCACAAGTAGTCAACATGGATTCACCCAGGGGAAATCATGTCTGACTAATCTGATAGCCTTCTATGACAGCGTGACTGGATGGGTAGATGAGGGGAGGGCAGGGGACATTGTCTACCTTGACTTTAGCAAGGCTTTTGACACTGTCTCCCACAGCATCCTCATAGGAAAGCTTAGGAAATGTGGATTAGATGAATGGACAGTGGGGCGGATTGAAAACTGGCTGGCAGGTAGGGCTCAGAGGGTTGTGATCAATGGGGCAGAGTCTAGTTGGAGGCCTGTAGTAAGTGGTGTTCCCCAAGGGTCAGTACTGGGTCCAGTCCTGTTCAATGTATTCATCAATGGCCTGGATGAAGTGTACCATCAGCAAGTTTGCTGATGACATGAAACTGGTAGGGGTGGCTGCCACACCAGAAGGGTGTGCCACCCATTCAGCGTGACCTGGACAGGCTGGAGAGTTGGCCAGAGAGAAACCTAATGAAATTCAAGAAAGGCAAGTGTAGGATCCTGCACCTGGGAAGGAATAACCCCATGCAGCAGTATAGGGCAGGGGCTGACCTGCTGGAAAGCAGCTTTGTGAAAAGGGACCTGGGAGTCCTGGCGGACAACAGGATGACCAAGAGCCAGCAATGTGCCCTTGTGGCCAAGAAGGCCAATGGCATCCTGGGGTGGATGACACAAGAGGAGTGTGGCAAGCAGGTCAAGGGAGGTCATCTTCCCCCTCTACTCTGCCCTGGTGAGGCCCCATTTGGAGTGCTGTGTCCAGTTCTGGGCTCCCCGGTTCAAGAAGGACAGGGGACTGCTGGAGAGGGTATAGCAAAGGGCTACAAAGATGATTAGGGGGCTGGAACATCTTTCTTATGAGGAAAGGCTGGCAGAGTTGGGTCTCTCTTCAGTCTGGGGAAGACTGAGGGAAGATCTTATCAATGCTTATAAATACTTAAAGGGAGGGTGCCAAGAGGAGGGTACCAGTCTTTTTTCAGTAGTACCCAGTGATTGGACAAGAGGTGACGGGCACAGGCTTGAATATAGGAAGTTCCATCTCAACATGAGGAGGAACTTCTTTACTTTGAGGGTGGCAGAGCACTGGAACCGGCTGCCCAGAGAGGTGGTGGAGTCTCCAATGCTGGAGACATTCAAAACCTGCCTGGATGCCATCCTGTGCAACCTGCTGTAGGTGAACCTACCCAACAGGGGGGTTGGACTAGATGATCTCCAGAGATTGCTTCCAACCCCGGTGATTCTGTGATTCTGTGATTGCACTCTACTGATAAAGCGTTTTCAAAAAGAAACATTTCATGTGGTGTGGTAGCCACACAGTATATGAAAGCTTTTGTATTTTATAGTCAAACTAGGCATGGTAAGATTTTAACTGTAGTGTAGTAGAAGACATCAGTACAATGTGAAAACAATTTATTTGTCCCTAATGATTAGTAATATTACAAGTTATTCTAACACCCAATAATATTAGGGGTTTCTTCTTCCTCTTTCCTTCTCTGTGCACTGCCTAGAAAAATACTTCCCTTAGTAAACACAAATAAGAGTAATTTTCATTGTGGCAATGTATCTGGTTACTATTAATTATAACTTTAATATTAATGATTATTATTTTGATTGTTTTATGTTGATGAGGTATCTGATATTGACTTGAAGAGAAAGCAGATATTCATCTAAAGTACAATGCCTGTCAAGAAGATTGTTCCTAACACTAAGTTGTACGTGTACCGTCCCAAAACTAATTTAATATCGATTCAGTCTCATTGGAAAACCTCTGCTAATGATCAATTCTGCTGCCTGCTTTAAGATTTTCTCATTAGTTATTTGCACTGAGGTAATGCTTAGGACTTCATTAATGAAAGGACAGCTTGAGAAATATACATAGTGTTAATTTTATTTCATTTTCCTCTTTATGAAAATACAGTCCTAAATTCACTTTAGGGCATGTGTAGGAGAAGAGGACTTTAGCTAGGAGTAAGAACAGAGACACAGGTATCATTAGATTAAACAAAGAAGTGAGGGAGGTAGGGAAAATGGTAATGCAGAATAAAATCAAAATCCACAGTTGGCAATGCTCAAAATAGTTGCAAATGTTAGCTCCCAACTTCATCTTGTCAAAGCATTTTGTAGATCTGCCTTAAAATCAGGTGTGAGAGACTGGAAGAGAAATGGTGGCACTGAGAGATTTCTTTTTTTCCTGGAAACTGGTGTTTTCAGTCTTTTATTCTTTATTCCTAGCAAGGTTAAAGACTTGTTGGAAGGATAGCAGGCTGGATTCTGGGAAAGAGATTTCAAGAGGAAGGAAAGAACGATCTTCTTCTAGCATATGTTGTAATTGTTTCTCATATATGTCTTGTGAGCCAGACAGAATAGGATCAGGGCACTGATACTTGTTTTGCCATAACAGTGAGAAAAACAGATTTTGGTGGTGGGGTGGTGGTTGTTTTTTAATCACTTCATGCATTTCTGAAAGTACAGGGGGAAAAAAAGGTCAGGTTTTTAACTGAGACTTTTTCTGGATAGACCTACATTTTAAGCCATTTCTTTAACCAACTGTAGGCCAGACAGTTTTTATATTTCTTTCTCAGCACGCATGCCCTCAAGAACATCTGGTAAATGTTACAATGGTGTACAGTGTACTTTGACAGAAGCGGATTAAACGATGATACTATTGTATTCTATTTAAAATTAATCAACCCGATAGCATAAAATCTCCTTACATTAAAGTTTTCTTACTTCACAGAACTTTTTCACTTGTCCTGTGATGCTCTTTCTATCCAAGTGTATCTTTTCACGGAAAAGTGTCGAATTTGGCCTTGCTGAAATTGTAATTAAACCTTAAAATATCTCACATGACTCAGGATTTGCAAAGGTATCTTGGCCTGAGTGACAAAATTGTCCTTTTGTACTTCTGATAGGTTTGTTAGGTTGATTGAGAGTCAGTGGGTGAAAATAGAACTCAAATTCAGTTTTGATTGATGAGTCAGATGACACAGTTGAGAAAAAGTAGGACACTGCAGCTTGTGTTCCTTCTAAGTGGATAAAAATAAAGGACTAAATTTTCAAAAGATTCAGGTCACTGAAGTAGGCTTTGCTATTCATTATAGCAGGTGCATGTGGCAATAGTACCCATGGGCTGTTCCAGACGTTGGTTCAGCAAGGCATGAGTCGCACTTATTAAAATTTGTCTCTGCCGAGGCGCAAGGGTTCCCTGGAAAATGAACTTGTCCAAATAGCATGGCTAAGCGTGAGTATCACAGATTAGATGGTTTTGTTTGTATTTCCTCACTTGTGAATAGTAACTCCTGCTTACTTCATTGTAGTAATGTGGGCCTTCAGCAATGAAGAATGGCTGAGGGTTCCTGGTACTACGGTGTGTTGTTTTGTGCTGCACTCCCAGTGCAGAGGTATTAGACCTCAGAGCTGTCAGGACCGACCACTGGAAGAGATGGATTTTGCTCTGCAGGAATGTCGAGGGAAGGGCTCACCCCCACCACCTGCTGGCTGTAAAGCGCGTTCCTAGGGAAGAGGGTTGCCTGGGTTCCCTATCCTGCTAGGACAGTTGTAGGAAAGTATTGGAGCTCGTGCCAGCCTACAGATAAATATTAAGCCCCTTCAGGTTGTAGGATCCATCCAGCATAGGAAATATCCAAGGTCAGACACAAAGAATGTTTTCAGGTATAGCTGAGGTTCTGGGTTAGAGCGTTTTTTATGTATTAGAGACTGGCAACGGCCTGTAAGATATGTGTCTCTTTAGAATCTAAATTTTTTAGGAGTCTAGAGCCCTGAAAAGCCAAGTTGCTGCACATCCTAGCTATCAGCTATGGCTGCAGCAGGAGAGAGACATCCTTTCCCAGAGTTGCAACCCTGCTCCTTCCAGGATCCCTTACTTCTTGGGCTACATTTAGGCAGCATCTGAAAGTCATCCTAAGAACCTGCCTTACAGCCCCTTTATGATCCACACACAGGCAGCCACATCCAGGACCAGACTCCCCTATTTTAGCAAAGTAACTTGGCCTGGAGGCCATGCGCAGTTACCACCAGGTGTCATATGGGCCAGGATGGTTGCCGTAGTTCACAGTTACAAACAAGAGCAGCTTCCAAAACTTCTCCAGCCAGGTGAGCCCAACGGCCCAACGCAGAGAGTCAAAGAGCAGTCAGTGTCAGGACCAGGCTTCAGCACGCCGACTTGAGTGCACGGAGAAGTCCAAGTGCTCACACTGTTCAGTCAGACCTAATTACCCCGGTCAGGCAGGACTCGGAGAGCCGTGGCCTCGGAGAGCCACGCTGCGCTGTGTACACACGCTGGGGCTGAAGCTGAAAGCTATTTTGACAAGTTAATGTGACCTTTCCGTGAATGGGAGAGAGGGTGCGTTAGCTGCCAGTGAAAACACCACCACTGCTGGGTCCAGGTTTACCTCTCCACATCCCACTGTAAGACAAATCCAACTCAGCCTCTCGCCTGAAATTGATTATATGAGTACACAAACGCTAAGACAATGCACACTGAATTAAAACAGGCAAAAGGACCTACCAATATTCCCTGATGGAAGCACTAAACTGAAAGACTGGGACGGGGGCTCAACTAACCAAAACCAGAAATCGTGGAAATGCGTCCTAACTATTGAAAAAATAATTATGGGCAGGCCATTTAGGTTGTAACCATTTCTGGGGCTGTGTGTTTTGAAAGTGACCCAGGGAAAGCTGGTGGGCTTTGCTGGCACCATCACTTCCCAGGTGTCCAAGAACCAGCACAATGTCTCCAAGACAAAACCAAGATCAATGCTGGAGGTGATAAGATTAGGAGGGAAACTTGAACACCCACAGCTGTTCAAGTCCACCTCCACAACTGGATTCTTTTATTTCCCTCCGTAACCATCTTTAACATCAGGCTGCCAAGAACGGGGAAGAAGTACTAAAAATTCTACAGAGTAGAAGGAAGAGAAATAAAGTATTTTGTGAATGCTTATTTTCAGTATGATGTATTAAGTATCGTAACTGGTCCTCTTTAGCATCTTGAACAAGAGGTTAAAAAGACTGATTCTGCTGGCTGACTGCCACAGGACTTACAAAGGCAAGGTCACTTTATTTAAAACACTGAATTTTCTTTAATGTAGCAGTCTAATAAGGTCATGTTGACATCCTGAATTCTCTGAGCTATTACATTCCTTCAGCGTTAACACAATCCTACAAATCACAGGTAATTACCTTTCTACCCAGATATGGCATGACTTAGAATAGAACAGTGAAAAGTCTGAGAAAGCACACTATATTTATTGTTTTATATAAATAAAAAGCACACTAAAAAGCACACTATTATTTATTTTGTTTATATACAAACATATATGTGTATATATATATGAATGCATGTATTTGCGTACATATCTGCATCCCTCATACCTGCTGGACCTGTAGCTCTTAGAGTGACCAAGTTCCCTTTTTGGATAATGCCATTGGGTAAACCTGACAGCAAGTATACATGAAATTACTTTTTCCGTGACATAAAATGCTTATCTTATTAAAACTGTTGTCCATCAGTTATTCCACTTGGACAACAAGATCATTGGCTAAATATGAATACTTACTGCAACGCTAAGGAAAATTACATTTATGCTGAACAAGGCATGACTCAAGAAAGAAAGAAATTGTGCCTGACCATGCATATAAACTTGCTTGATTCTAAACACTAGTACTCCATGATGTAAACCTTCCGCTAAATATAGTCCCAAAACTAGGCACATTCATTCTTTTGCTGTCACAGACCAGTGGTCTTAACCTTTGTGGACAGCGTCGCACCATTAAGTTAACGGCATAAAATGTGGGGCTTTTTTGAGGAAGACACTAAATCTCAAGCCTTCTCCCCTCCCTCTCAAGGAGAATGCAGCCAGGCAGGATATTGCAAATGGCACGGACACAGACTTTGCTGACTCTTTTTCTTCCACGACAATATTTCTACTGTCACCAGCTTGCCTGGTGACAAATTTTAAAGACCTGAATATGTCTGTACTCTCCCATCGCATCTCCGTCCTTCTGCCACATTAAGATGGGAACGAGTCCCCTCTTCAAAGATTACTTTTTCCTATTAAATCAGGCTGTGTTGTTTCAATTTTTATAAGATTCGCATTATTTGGCCCAAATCTAGATTATTGCCTTTAGCCAAAATAGAATGCCTTACCCATCCGAAACAGAACACATGGCAACCCATCTGACTGCTTCTCAACTTAACTGCATTTGTGTTGGTGCCTCTGAGGATGTGATACTTTTAACTCCACATCCTGCCTGCCCACGGGGGCATGACATTGCATCAGAGCTGCTAGACGACCTTAGATTAACATTTGCAAAAGCCCACAAATTGAGTGCTCAGAAAGAATTGTTCAAATACTTTTTCTTCTACAACAGGAAATGCATTATGTTTCAGCATTCATTTAACAGATACAGCAAATTATGAAGGATTACACTTCTCAATTTCATTAAAAAAAATATTCATGGGAAGTTAAATGTGGCAGAATCCTTAATGCAAGTGAATTCAAATAATCTTATATTTATGGCTATGTTTCTTCGTGTACACATAATTCAGGACAGATCAGTCAGACTTTAGAGTTGCTGTAACCACTGAATTTATACTCACGCCAAATATGAAGAAAAATCCTGAAGGACAAATCAGTTCCCTAGTGCTGTTCAATATTCAGCTGTCAGGGTGACACAGCTTTGCTTCTATTTCATGTTCTCCGCACGTAACTGTTTCCTCGCTCCCATACTGTCCTGTTTCATCCCACTCTTCCCCATCACCACAACCACCACCTCCTCTGTTCACTGTACTGTGAGCTCATGCTATAGGTATGCTAGAGCAGAACAAGTTTGGCAGGATAAATATTGCCTAGTAACTGATTTTATTTATCCTGCTTCTCAGGACTTAAGGTTCTTCAGCATAATTATTTATACTTTTTTGAGCATTTTTTTCTAAGAATTATGTCAAAAGGTTTGTGATTTTGCAATGAGACTACTCTTTTGGAAAAAAAAAATATTCTTTCAGTCAACTTGAAACTTTCTGTGTATTTGAGTTACATTTAGTTATTTCTTTTTGGACATGAAAATATTTTATAGTCTTGATTATTAGTAACAGTGCCAGGTGTAGATGTTTCCCTTTCCCCAGACTCGTTCCCGTCTCAGGGTCTAGAGCTCAGTGGTTAGAGCAGCACAGCCCCAGCCTCAAATCTCCTTTTTGCTGTTCAGCTTAGGCCAGTCTCCGGGCTCTGGAGCACTGTTGCGAGCTACTCCTGCATTTCGCTGAAGGCACTATTTTTATCTAATGTCATTTACACTCACTGGACAAAAGACTAGAGTACAGTGGTCCCCCTCTCTGGTCACTGTCTGCCACCAGGCTGTCATCTCCCCCCAGCCTGCCACCATCTCCTTGTCTTCCAGTGTTTGGAGCACTTCAGCGTTTCACTGGAAATGCGTCAGTAGTAAAAGGTTTTTCTAGTTAACCAAAAAGCTCAGATAAAAATAGGCCGCCATTAACACAAAACCTCTTTATTTCAATTTCACCTCTCCTAACAGAAAATGTGATTCTCACAGCTCTGAGAGGGCCTTACATTTCTTATGTACGAGAGAGGATTTTCTCAGCCTCTGGACAACGCTAGAGTAGCTGCTAACCCAGTGATGCAACGGGGGAGTTGTTGTACCTCCCCAAGCAGCAGACTTACTAACTTCCTCTATGGTTTTCTAGCACCCCAGGACATAAACATGATTTCTGTCTCAGTTCTGTGGGTGAGTTAGAGTGTCTGTCTTCTACCCTTGTAGACAGGCAGCTCGTACTTGCATTTTCTGTACCCGAGAGGGGAGTTTGGTGTGATAGAGAGCACCAGTATCTACCAGTAGTGGGTTTCTTCTCCCTGCTAGCAGCTGGACTTCTCCGGCAGTAAGGAGCCCAGTCCTCATTGAGCGTAGCTAGTGGATGAGTGATGTGATGACATGGTATGCTTTATTAACTGGATTCATGTTTCATTAAGAGGGATGATCGCAGTAGAATGAAACTTCTGCTGGAAAAAGACTGTTCTGTAACAGCCTGCTCCAGAATTTCAGTCACTCCTTGCTGAAGCATGCTGTGACTTTCTCTTATACAGTACACAACACTGAATTTAGTACACAGAATGCGTGACTAGCTTGACCCTTGACTAGCAAACCCATGTGAAAATGGACATAGTATACTCTGGAATGAAACTGGAATGACATCATTGCATTCATGTATAATATTATCATGGTAAATATGATCACTTGAAGTCAGAAAACTGAACATTATGACACCTTTCTGTGCATGTATCCCAATGAAATCTGTAATTAAATTACCAGGTATGTTACGGGCTTTAAGTTAAAACGGGAACATAAACAATGGTGGCTGAAACCAAGACTGTTCAGACATTTGCTTTGGAAGCAAGAACATGAACGCTTCCATGATACAGCTGCGCTGCTCTGCCGTTGCTCCCCACAGACCCATGCCTTCAAAAACCTGTGGGGGAAAAATCGAGTTCTAAGAGCAGTGCAGAGACAGTCTTCCTTTTCTCCCTAGCCCAGCAAGCCTCCAAGTGTGCAAGACTTCCAAAAATGGAGAATGAGTGATTCACAGAAACGGAAAACTGAATGAAGCCACTAAATAAAACTGTCCAGCTAGCCAGTCACAGTTTCCTATCACCACTGAAGAGA
This sequence comes from Chionis minor, assembly GCA_013398295.1. Taxonomy (NCBI): domain Eukaryota; kingdom Metazoa; phylum Chordata; class Aves; order Charadriiformes; family Chionidae; genus Chionis; species Chionis minor. Next base: position 1,990,610 of record VZSF01000462.1, read on the forward strand.
GGCGTGCTCTTTGGCAAACATTTTCTAATCTTTAAACATATATTTGGCTTGAAGGTTGAGAAAATAGATTGTTTTATAGCAAAGACATGCCCATTCCCTATCCCAAATGCAACTGTACCTACCAGATGTTGCCATAAATTAGACCGTATTATGAAACCTATTGTATCTGGCAAACCGCGTACACTTGATCAAAGTGGAGCCCAGTACGTCACACATACTGCTTTAAATGGCTTTTCAATTATAGATGGAGATACTCAGTCATTTTGGAATTTGAGGGGACAAGTGATTAAGTAATTGGATGGAGTTAGCCAACATACCAAATTGGTCAATGAGGTTCCTTGACCTCTTTCTCTCTAACGATGCTTAAAACTATGCTTAGTGTGATGTAGTAAAACATTTGACTGGAGTACTCCCTTCAAAAGCTTGTCTGCATTACATTCTTCCAGACAGTATCCATTATTCATTGTCATTGCTATTGATTTGGATCGCCTTTTTCCTACACATCATGGGTTCACAACAAAAAAATACATTTTAAAGATACACTGATGCCGATGAAAGGTGATGAAGTGGTGGTGTAGGGATGTGACATCTCTGCCTTTGTCCTCCCATCCCTTAACTTCTGGATATATGGTATAGTTTTTCTTCAGTTGCTCATTTCAAACCCCTCCCCTAATTTAATTATGCTGCACCTCTATCCGGTGCTACAGTTTATACATATGAAGAAGGCACTTCAGAACCATTTACTTTGTAGAATTTCAGGAATTCAGCTGTGGCGGAAAAGTTTATCTCTGTACCAAAGCACCCTGGTGCCCATGGTGCCCCCTCCCCAATCATCCAACTACGTTTTGATCATCTGACAAGAGAGCCCCTGGAAAAACTCAGCCACAGCTGGCAATGGTGAATGGGTCAGGAACTGGATGAGCTATTCTGGCAGGACAGCCTCATCCAGCAGCCCAGGGTAGCTTTTGTATAAAAGGAAACGTTGACACATCATTTTAAGTTTCTAACACGAAAAATTGTTTCATGCCTTTCGTTTTTGTATTCTTTTCCCATTTTAATGCTTACAGCTTAGAGGGGTACCTCACAGCTGAAGATGTGTTGCCAGATTTGATATACTCTGTCCGAACTCACTGGCTCAGCCCCAGTAAGTTTCAAATTTACAAGCCAGTAATTTGTTTCTGTGACTGTACAACTTGCCATTAGCTGGGAGTGAAAGGGAAGTGGCAGAGCCCTGCAGGATGCAGCCACAGAATCTCCTCTCTCTTTTACCGGAATCTGCCTTTAATCACCTTAAAGGACACTTTGAGAAACTACCATTTTCACTGCTCCTTTTCACTTGGTGGGGAACTTCTTTGTGGGTTAACCGTATGAGTGCTGGCCGGAGTTTGAGACGGATGAAGAAAGAAGCATTTGAAGTTAAACTTGAGAAGATCACTGGTTGGGACCACACAGGGGGCTGGCTGGACAGTGCATTGGTATTCACCACAGGCACCGCTGCGAGCACTTAACCAGGTACATCGCACCATTAAAAAGTAAGTATCTCCTGGAGAGCAGCACAGAAGTAAAGACTCGTGTAGCTTGGATGGGGCTTCTGGAGGTCACCTGCTTCCAACCGTACCTGCACTGGCCCATGTTGAAGTTATGTCTCAGAGGGAGGACATTAATGACCGCCATCAGGGCTCCTCCTGCAACACACCGCATCCCCCAACCAAAATTCGGCCTCCTGCTTCGCACTGCTCCCTCTCCGGCATTAGCTACCTCCTTCTGCTTTGCCCGGCACCTACTGAAACACGAAAAAACCCCCACCAAACCAAAAAAATCCCAAAACAAAACAAAACAAAACAAAAAAACACAAAAAAACCCCCCGAAAGAGTGGAAGGAATTGCTGTTTGCAGGGGGGTTTCTCACGGTAGGTTGCGGGTGGGGCGGGCCTGTGTCAGCGGGGCGCGGAGATCTGCTTTTCACACTTTTGTGTGGAAATGGGAAGAAACACACACACCCCCCCACACACAAACACACCCCTCCACACNACACAAACACACCCCGCACACACACACGCCCCCCGAGGCGCCCGGCCGCCTCGCCACGGGGGAGCGGGCGGGGGAGGAAGCTGTCTGTCGGCTTCACCAAGTGTTAGCCGGGCTCCCCCCCCACCTCCCCCCGCATACCTCGGCCACGAGAGAGAAGAAAGCGAGAGAGCAAACGCCGTTCCGGCCGCCGGCCGAGGCGTGAGGCGTGCGGGGCGGGCCGGGCGGTTGGCGGCGGCAGCGGGGCCGCCCCTCAGCCGCGGTACCTGCGGCGCGCGGCCACGTGAGCGCCACATCACCGCCGCTCCGCGCCTTCAAAGTCAGCGGCCGCAGCCAGGGCAGGTGGCGGCCGCCCCCCTACCGGCCCCGCCGCCATCCTCGACCCCTGCTTCCCTCCTCTTTCCTTCCTCCTCCTCGGCGGCCCGGCCCGGGTGGCGAAGCCGGCCGCCGGCTGGGGAAGATGCTGCAGTCGCTGGCGAGCAGTTCCTGCGTGCGGCTGGTGGAGCAGCACCGCTCGGCGTGGTGCTTCGCCCTGCTGGTGCTGGGCTACCTGCTCTACCTGGTGTTCGGCGCCGTGGTCTTCTCCTCGGTGGAGCTGCCTTACGAGGACCTGCTGCGCCAGGAGCTGGGCAAGCTGAAGCAGCGCTTCCTGAACGAGCACGAGTGCCTCTCGGAGTCGCAGCTGGAGCAGTTCCTGATGCGGGTGCTGGAGGCCAGCAACTACGGCGTCTCGGTGCTCAGCAACGCCTCAGGCAACTGGAACTGGGACTTCACCTCCTCCCTCTTCTTCGCCAGCACCGTCCTCTCCACCACCGGT
>VZSF01000462.1:1994487-2009570 GCA_013398295.1 Chionis minor
TTTAGGATGAGTGCAGGCATTTGTGCTGGGGAGTTGGGCTGTGGTGATTTGAATGTGGCTCACTGCAATAAATAGCAACGGCTTCCTGAATAAGAGAAGCTTTAAAAAAAAAAAAAAAATCACCTTAAAATTAGTCCAACCAGAGGGCTTAGAGTCTTGGCAGTACATTGATACTGCTATAAAAGATGCAATGCTTTTCTTCCCCCCCCCCCCCCCGGTAAGCATTCTTTCTATTATGAGAAATATAATCAGCTGATATCAATAATAACACTTAATAACTTATGTGCTTGATCTGATTTTGGTGCTTCCTGACTGATTCCAAACAGTCAATGCTTGTCCTAAAAATAGTTGTCATTGAGTTTAGAGATCAGGTTGTCAGCTTGTTATAAGGAGCTGCGGGTTTGGTTCTTTTTTAGAAGTAAAATAGCGTTATGGGTTTCCCCATAACACCTCCCCCCTCCTACTAATAATGAGAGTTTGTAAGAAGAGAGAAAGTGACATGCTTGTGATAATTAAATGCTTGTAGTGAACAAATAGAGAAGCTTTAATCAATATATGTAGTAATAATGTTGGTGAGAAAAGCATGGAATTGTCTGTTTCCATTTGACCTTGCGATGTCTGTTTCCATTCCTTATCAATTACACTTTCTGGTACTATAAAATGTAAATTATTTTGTCCAAGAGCTATTTTTGTATTCAAATTATTTTTTCTACACAATAATAACCTGCACTTTCAAAAATAGGATATTTTTAAAAGGTCCTGAGGTTCTTTTTGTTCTTATACAGTGTAGTGTGTGTAACTTTTAATTTTTGGATTAGATAAAAATCTACTCCATAATCCATGCAGTTTATTATTTTTAAAGCTGGCAACATTGATTTCAGAGATGAATCAATTAAAAAGAAAAAGCACACTATCAGGACAGTAGGGATGGGACTGGGTTGGTAACACTTTAGTACTGGCTGTGAAGACATAGCTATAGGATGTCTGGATTTGGTAGTACAGTTCAGGCACAGATACCTCTTTCCTGCTGCACATCTGCTTAAGGGCAAGGCGTAACCTGGTCCTGCATGTTTAGCTGATTTGGTCGTAGAGGCCCTACAAAGGAAGTGTTGAAAACACACGAGACCATTGACCGAATCAAAAACCTTATAGAAAACTCCACTTAAAGGCACATGCTTAGAAAGCACAGAGGTCTGAAATGGATGCATTATCATTATTTCCGTGAATTTAAGAAAGCGAAGTTCATCTAGTTGTCATTGATGTAGTAGACCAGGGATCAAATGGTGGCGCTTTCTTCTACGTCCAAAGATGCCCTTTGGGTTGGACATCTTTTAAAGAAATCCATCTGTTTCTTGGTTTATGCAGTGGCCTTTAGCTTTACTTGTTTTACTTGTATAAATAAAACTTGTACCAATAGACAAGTATAAATCCAGACCAACATGGTACGTCCAACACTTGCTCAAATTCTTCCCAGAGCGCACAGGTTTTTGGTGAGGTGCGTTTTTTGCCCCTCAATTTACGCTGCGCCCGTGCAAGAAATCTTTCAAGTCTTTTGAAACTGTCATTAAAATGAGAGACAAGCAAGAAGCAGAACCTGCCTGGTCACCTCAAACAGCTGTTTGGAAGTGTTTGAACGTTGAAAAAAATGCTGTATTATTACAGACTGTACACCCGAAACACCCTCTCTTTGCCAAGTACAGTAAGGACAAATGCAGAAGAGAGAACCCTGGTACTGATGGTACCAGCTGAAGGTTGCTTCTGTGCTAGGATAAGTGAAATGAAATTGCAGGGAGCACTGGGATGTTCCTTGTGTTCAGCTGATGGAATTTGTTATTCATCATGTAAATAAATGCACACCTACCCCTTGCACGGAGGACGAGGCTTATTTCATGGCCTTTTAGTTTTCTATATAAGGAAAGTGTTTAATTTTAGCATCCCCAACTCTGCTTCTTTTTTCCCCACCCATCCTTATTATAGTCTTTGGCTTCTTAATAACTAGAGAAAATCCTTGAAGAGAATGATAAAGCCAGTTAAGAATTTGGAAAAATTCTTAAGTGGAGGGAGCTTGCTGAGTAAACACTGTAAGGCAAATTGTTACTTGAAAGCAATTTATATTGCTGCATACATGGACTGTCACAGGACTGTCACAAGCTGCCTGAAGGACGGGCAAACAAAGGGCAGAGAAATGGACTGGGGGTGAGGTGCCAGCAGGCTATAGGAGCGACTGACAGCAGGTTTCTCTTCTAACAACTTTATTCCTCCCTATGCGACTTAAGCAGTCATGCAGATTGCCATATGAGCCGTGTACAAAAGGAAGCAATTTCATCATTAATCATTGATGACATAAACACTAAGAATATACAGTTATGTGCATTTGAGTAGCATCTGTCTTGGAAATTCTGCAATTATGACTTCACACACATCTCTGTTCTAGATGTCGTGAATGAGCCTGCTGAAGCAGTCGTTTCTGCTTGGCTTAGTTGTGGGGCCATCTGTACAAATATGTATTTTATTTCCAAAGATAAAAATAAAGTAATTTTTGCGCTCGCTCTCCCAGGTAGTGTTCTTTCATTGATCTTGGCATGCTGTTAGGCTCTAAGATCTTATCCCATGTTGGTGCAATATGGGAATACTGCACTACAGGAACTGTAAGCAGAATGGAGTAAAAAAAGAAATTGGTGTTTGATGTGTTGCAAGATACGAAGGGTAAAGGGGCTTCTGTTTGTTGAAGGAAAAGAGATGCCAATTTAGGGACTTAGGGCCTGTATTTTTACATTTGTTTTTGGAAAGAGTCTTATCAATGTAAGGATATCCCATGGCCTCTTAGGCAAAAGGACCCCAAGTCTTAATTTGACCATCCAGCTTTGAGTATTTTTGCCTCCATCAGAAACATGACTGTAGGTTTTATTTAATGTTTGGGTACCAGAGGGTTGCTGAGAAAGAGCTGCTTTAGATCCTTCTCAGTTGTGACAGAGTTAGCAAGATACATACTACAAGGAAGCTAGGATAGCCTTGTCCTGTTCTAGGGATTTGCAGAGGAAGGGTGAGGAGAAGTTGCATCTTCTATGATGGCAATACACGTTTTTAATTTTTTTATGAAGAACAGGCTGTACTCTCAACTGAGCCACAGGAGTCAAGACAGTGAGAGAAGGCAGGAGAGGGCTGTTAGTATTCATCTGCTTCCGAAGCCCATAATGTGCTTGTCCGCAACGTGGTTAGTGCACATCAGCATCTTCTCCGGAATTTAGCCTGTACCAGCTTCAGTGTTGGTGCTGAGAATAGGTGTATTATGCTGCATTACAAGGAATGACACCCAAGATCCATGATGTACTGAGTTTCAGGTTTCTGCTTGCTGTATTCTGAAGAGGGTAAGGAACATCTGTGCAGTAGTTGTAGCTAAATGCTGACAGCGGCTGTTACCTTGGAACTGCTTCCTTGAAGGACCAGTAAAGAAACAATACGGATTTCAGGGAAAGTTTTGCATTCAAATTAAATAGCTTATCTGAGTTTCACTGGCAAGCAGTTCAAGGAGTTAATATAAATGCATATATCATTTGATTTGTAAGAGCGTTCTCTGTTAGGTCTGATTCTCATAAGCACTGCTACTCCCATGATTTGCAAGAGAAACTAAACTACACCTTTATGAAAGATAACAGGCTGGGAGATTGTGCTTGCGTCAGTGGATGTACTGCAAAAGAACTTGCAGTCCAAATGAAGAGACCAGGGAGAGAGAAACCTGCCAGTCTCTGTCACATTCTAAACATTCTTCAGTCAAGAAGTGGTCTTTCTCACTTTTCTTTCCCCTCGAGGGAACAGACCCCGCACCCAGTGCCTGTTTAGTATGCAGTGCAGATCTCAACAAATCCATGGAAGATTAGGGAATGCCATGAAAGCATCGTGATGTCTTTGCAATGCTCCATTGTAAGATTCATATGCTCTTACAATAGAGCCCTCGGGTGAAAGAGGCTGCTTGGACCTTTCATACCTTATGGAAGAATGTGAATTTAACTTAATTAGGAAGAGGATAATTCATAGAGGCTTTAAGGAAAGCGGAATTTTTTGTCCCATGCTTGAATTTAATGTAAATAGCATATTTTATTTTGCTGATGTCAGAATATGTAGCCTGTGACCCTGAAGATGCCTGTATTAGCTCATTAACACACATCAAATAAATACATTTCATAATTCATGACAAATGTATGTCTAGAGACCTGTCATAAGATTCTCTGTTGCCTCGCGTATGAAAAACACACAAACTTTGCGATGGTTTAAATTCAGATCAGTCTCACTAGTTGTCACCTCTGACTCTGGCAGACAACTAAGCTTCATTATATTACTACTGCTCTGAGGGTAGCACTCGTGGATCATTTAAATAGGAGTGACAATTTGCAGCTATTCACCAGGGTGGGGATGCCAAATTTTGGGAAGGAACTTTGCTTCTCTTTGAAGAGTCGTTTGTTACTTAGCAACGGCACCTACAGGAAAAGGTAATTTGCCGGGGATGATTTAGGAGACAAAGCAAGATTGTGCCCGCGCTCAGCAACAGAGTGGTTTTCATACTGGAGCGCTTCTAAGAAAAGCAAAGGAAATGAAAAGGTAGGTTGAGAAAGATGCCAGAGGAGAAGGATTACATTCAGTAGGCCAACTGTTCGGCCACCGACTTAGTATTTGAGAAACCACGTTCTTTTCCCTCCTTTGCTTGGAGGGACTTCAACCCATGCCCCAGGAGAGTGGTTGAATGTGACAGGGTGTTCTGGAACAGGGTAGTCACAGCTGCTGCCTCTGAGGCTGTCCCCACCCATATAGATCAGTAGACTGTCCTGGAACCAAGGCGTCTCACCTCTGGATTAAGCAGTATAAACGCAACGTGAAGGAGTCGTTCTGTCTGCCTGTGTGTCTGCTTTCATCTCGAGGAAAGTTCCTGTATCTTATACACCATAGAACAGCTCGAGACTTGCTGCTCTCATATTCTAGTCTGGCCCCAGGGTTAAGATGCTGTCTCTTGGGACGTGGGAGGTTTTGGTTGAGTTCTGCTTAATGCCATTCTCAGGACAAGGATTTGAACTAAGGTTTTCTGTCTTTAGTAAGAGGAGACAAAAAGACTACCATCTAGGGAAGCTGTAAGAGGAGGCAAGATAAATATCTATAGCCAAGTACTGAGAAAGTAGATTGGATGCTTCTGGTTTCCCTGTCTTACAACACAAAAACATGGGAACTGTCAATGAAATTAAAAGAAAAAAAATCAAATTTAAGACTAGAAGAGACCTAACTAGTTTTTAAAAACAAACAAACAAAAAAACCCAAACCACAAACAAACCCAACAAAAACACAACCCAAAAATCTCTTGTAAGAATATTTTTAAAATACCTGTATTTGTCAAAATTAATGATAGTAAACTTTTTGGGAAGTATATTAGGCTCTGTTCTTCAGAACACATGTCACTCTTCAGTTACCAGAGATGACAGTTACAGCCGACAGACTGGTCACACTATCTCTTGTGTGTCCAGGACAAAGGGACAAAGTTCTTGTTTACTGAAGTAGGGAGTAGCGGAGAGGAAATCCGGGTCTGTCCTGTCTTGTGTTCCAGGCAGGGTGGCAGTTCCTGGCTTCTTACGTGAGTACAGCAATCAGCTGTGCCAAACTCCTGCTTGTGCTTGCTGAGACAAAGGGTGGCAAGAGTAGCTCTAATCCAATGTTTATGCTTAACAGGCCAATGAGTAGTAAAAACCATCTCCTGGCAGAAATTGGAGAAGCCATAGAGTGGCACGACTGTATTATTGTTTGGAGCAGTGCTGACTGTTGATGGGTGGAGTACCTCTCTTACAAGCTCTGTACTCACTTCCGTGTCTTGCTGTTCCACCTGCCTTGCTAAATTCAGGTCTAGGGTTATCGTTCCTCTGCTGAAATACACCAAAGATTAAAAAATTTAAAAAAAAAAAAAAAAATCACAAAAGCGGTCCATTGAACTTAGTGTTGTACATAGAGTGTAACTGGGGTCAGGACTGAGTTAATGGTGTTCTGCCCTAGGCTTACTAATTGCCTAATTCTTTGTAAATGTTAACTTTGCTGCTTCTCTGGGGTCTTTTTTTTCTAATTTTGCTATGTCAAAATTATTTGCTGTTTGTCATAGATGGATTACGTGGCCTCCTGTTACTCTATTATTATTTCTAATTATTAATCTGGCTTTATTCTGTGATCTTTACATCTTTATTGAAAGGGAGAGAGTAATCTCTCAAAAAACTGCCTTTCATTACTAAGTTTCTATTTGTAATCCTTTTGCAAAACTGGAATTTTTATTACCATTCTGCTGACATCTTCAAGTCAAATCCTAAGATAAAGGTTATATACACTTTCAGAGCAGGACTTCTAAAACTTAAGAATTAAATCCTGGAGTTACTGTCCATTGCTGAGTAGGATTTTTCACTTTTATGTGAATGTAATTTAAAATAGATCTTCTTTCAGATCTGTAGTTTCTCCTGTTTTCATTTATTTGTTAGTTGGTTTTTGTTTGTTCTTTGTTTTGCTTTAGCCCACTGCATCACCATATTAATAATCTACGGGGGTTTTGGATAGTAGAACGTCATAATCTATGGAGAAATGTCTACTTTAGCCACTACTCGAGGATAATTATAGAGTAGGCCGCCAGCTGCTAAACTATATGAAGACCAGAATATTTCTTGGCATGTGCAGAAGTGTAATTTTAGCGATTTGAGCAAAAATTAGGGTACCTATGAGTGTTTTGATGCCTTCAGGATTAAAGAAGAGCAATAAAAAGATTCTTGGGAATTCGCTACCTAAATTCCTGCTCTCTCTAGATCTGACCTCAGCTGCTTGAAGGTTATGGTATTTGTACAAAATTCAACTGAAGTCCTAGAGTAGTTACTGATGATGACCCAGAAAGTCCTAGGAGAAATGTGTCAGTGGCTTTTTCATTCAAGAACCTAGCTGAAACTTTAAACGGATTGTGTTTCTCATGAGGACAAAACAGTGATGTGGTCTGGGTTAAGACCAGGACTGAAAGGAATGAATGAGGCAAAGCTTTTCTAGTGGCTGTGCTTCAGAAAAGTATCAGAGTGGCTTTTGCAAGAACAGATGGATTTCTGGAAAGAAAAAGGTATGCATTCATCTCTGATAATAGAGTATGGAAACTTCCTTACGGGAAAAGTACCTATGAATCGAAATGGTATGGCCAGCTGTCACCAGACCCCAAACATTTACTAACTTATGCTTAGGTATTACCATAGTCTGTACTCTAAACCGATTCTGTGCCAGTAGCTAAACCAGTTTCAGAAGGTATCACAGCATCTTTGAGGAACTGGGGGAATGCAGATGCAGAAGCAAGGAGGCTGTTTAGGCAGTATTGCCTGGCAGCAGCTGGGAGAGGAGGATGGTCTGGGAAACAGGTTTTGCCAGTGGAACAAGCCAACCGAGTAGTCTTTTGAGTACCAATGTGCTTGTGTGTGAGAAAGTGAGGCCGTGCCCTCTGACAAAGTTGCATACTATTTACCAGTGGAAACTTTAACAGCAGTTTTCAGTCTTTCTCCTGAAAATAATGAGTCCAGACTGTTGTTATGCTAACAGGGAGTAGAGGCTTTCTGCATCTTTTTACTGTCCTCTACAACAAAGTGAAAACTTCTGGAGTACCCAGAACTTCTGTATGGAAGGTTTTCAAGCATAATTTAATACCGTTGCAAACACAGCTTTTGGGAGAACTGGTACCACGAGAAATGGAGTTTTGTCATCTCCTTTGCTCCTCGTGCATTTCATGTCCCACACACGGAAGGTATTTTTTGAACATGTTAAAAATAACTCCAGAATCTGAAACAAAAAGCTTAAAATGCACCTCTGAATTTCATGCTCTATGTAGTATGTAAGCATGTCTTTCTATGTCTTTCAATTATTTAAAGACTGTTTAAATCAAATCAGCTAAATGACCGTAAAGTGTTAAGCAGTAGCTACTTCACAAATGGTTTCTTAGAGTAGAAATATGAGTTGGTTTAAGGGTGGGGGGAGACCAACCAGAATTAGATATTAAAATTATAGGTTTAATTGTACTGTTCTTTGCATTTTACTTTTTTTTTTGTAAGCAGAAGCTTAATTTTAATGACAGATGAATCTAGCCCTAGTATTCTGTCTTTTGCAAAAGAAAATTCAGGCAGCACTTAGATTTTGGAACTTAGTTTCTTTGTTGTACTGGCTGTATGATATTGCTAGTTGTAGTATGCTGAAATGACTGTAAAAGGAATCCTTTTTCCCACTTTACTGAAAATAGTATATTTAGAGGTTAAATAGTCTTCATTCAATGTTTACAGCAAAGGCACAGCATTTAATTGGTATGACTATAAGCCATTAAAATAGCAAACAAGTTAAACATTTGCTTCAGTGTGTTTCCTGCGGTGTTGGTGAAAGCTGTATACCAGGCTTTTCATATAGAAACATGCAGTGAGACTGAAAGTACAAACGCATGATACGTTGGGGAAAGAAAAATACTCTGCCCTAAAGAAAATTATACAACTTCAAAGCCTGCTGGGAACTCTGTCATGAATGCACATCTGCTTTTGCATCTTCTTTTCTTTAGTAATGTGCCTAAAGGTGAGACAAGTATCCTGAAGCTAAGCTGAATGCAGAACTGCAGCGAAAACATCTCCTGCGTGAAGGAAAAAGGGGGCAGCCAGTTCAACAGGGATTGTAAAATTTACTGTTGTTTCAGAAAGTTCTTCTCCCTTTTTGTTACACACAGGGTTAACTGTGTACTAAAACTATAATTATTTCAAAATGTGAGAAGATTTCACAGCATTAAGAGGCAAAAGTGCTCCTTCAGAAGACCTCAAGTGATGATAGCACTAGCTGGAATGGGGCTTACCCATGTTTTTATTTTAAAGCCTGTACTGAATTGTCTCTTAAATGACGCTTGGTCTTTTACTTTCTTTGTTATTTTAAACCTGCATGGCACAGTATGAACACATATTTTGCTTTGTCGAGCTTTTAAAATGTGATTGGCAGGCACAGACATTGCAACACGCAATACTAGTGTCAAAGTCCAGAGGCAACCTAGAGTAGGTATCCTCCTTTGTTTACAATATAGTTTGAAAAGGGGTTTGTTACTTCCGAGTCATCAAATGCAAAGCAAAGATCCTGATTTCACCTCTTGTCCTATAGGCTGGGATCATACTATACATGGCTTTAAAGAAAGCTGTAGTGAAAAACCCCTTGTCTTCAGAAAGCAGCAGCATGTTCAGAGATTCGCTAAAAAATTAAGTAGCTTGGATGTTTAGCCCTTGGCGACTTCATTGTACAATCCTATATATCTCACTTCATAAAAGGGGAAAAAGAGCCCTAAAAACTGCTTGTTGTAAGATTAATGTGAAAAATCCATGGAATCTCTACTCTGTATATTATTTAAGTAGCTATTTACCCAACTGCATGCTGTACAAGAATAGCATAGATCTTTCTCTTTGAAGCCTACAGCCTAAAGGAAATGAGAAAACCCTAAAGCAAACTGGAGGACTTCGATCTCTTGTAGAGTTTTGAAAGCTCTAGGCTGTATGATTTACTAATAGGCAATTAAATTTTAAACACTTCACAGCATGTCTTGTTACTTATTTTCATGGCTGTATTTTATGTAGTATTGGAATGCTGATGCGTCAGTATAGCAAAAATGGCTAAGGCCCAAAGATGTATCAGTGTTACTATTTGAAAGTCCTAGCTACTGTAAACTGTAGGAGTGATGCACAGAAATGAATGCAAAATGTTGTGAATAATTCGAATGGTTGATAGTTGGCAATGAAGCTCTTTTATGTGAGGGTAAGAGACTGTTCAATTTACCTGTGTGCATTTCCACGTCTGAGAAATCCAGGCGCCCAACCTGGCTTCTGGTCCACTGCTGCAACTCCAGTGTGGCAAGCAAAGAACCGTAAACACTGCATGATGTTGCATTGTGTGAATCAGCAATTCATGTTGATAAGTAACGAATAAATCTAAGGGCAAACTCCTGGCTCAGTTCATTATTGGAGTTATTATGTGTTTATATTCTGCCTATCTATAGTGCAAAGATAAATGGTTATCTTTTGGCCATATCTTTTAGTGCAGCTATTTGTACTAAGTGAATCCAGCTGAATGTTCATGTCATGCTTTCTGGGGGCAATTGCCACCTGACAGAATTTTGTACACGGCTTCCAGGAAAATGTCATTTGCACTAGAAGTTTTTATTAGCCATGAGTCTCAACCAAAGCAAAAGACAGAAACTCTCTCAACATCTCAAACAGAAGCTTCCTTGCATTATACCATGTTCTCAGATGCCATGAGGGAGAAGGCAGTAACCTTTCACACTTCTGAACCACCTTTTATCAGTAGATCCTGCAGCATAGGCATACCGGGAACTGCTTTACTACCTAGAGCATGTTTATTATGTTCTGCATCTTACGAGATTAGAGTGATATTTCCACATGCATTTTGCAAAAGGATGAACAAAGACAAAGAGGAAAACCAGTTGTGACAGATCATGTAAGAGTCATTAGAATGGTTGAGGATAGGAGCCTGTGAATTGTGTCTTGCAATTCTCTGCTCCTGCTGCTAGGCTGCATTCCTATACAGTAAGGTGATTTCCCATTCTGTGGATGCATTTCAGCACACTTTCATTTTCTTGCATTGAATAGTGGCTTTTTTTCCTGTTCCTCTAGTAATAGTTTTTCTGCTCAGTAATATTAGAGGAAATTGCAGCTAGTTGAATAGGGCCTTACAGAAGCCATATCGAAGTGTGCAATACACATTTTTGTATCTTTCCTTCAGTGGAGACTCCAGAAATATCACCACTCCCTTATAAGATATTGTCTCATTGTGTACTCTGTGTAGAAAACAAGCCAAATGTCAGTTAATACAGCCTACGCAATTTACCAAATGTGTGAGTAGCCTTTGTGGGAAGAAGGCAGTGTTTGCTCTGCTTTAGCATGCTGGTTGCTTCTCCTTATATCTAGTAAAAATATTTGCTCAGGGTGATGTAAAACAAACTGGGCTGAACCTACCTAACAGCTCGGTCGGTGGAAGGAAGATGATTCCCACCCTATGGTCCAACTTTATTCCCTGTGCTGGCACTGTTGCCTGCTGAACCACTACAGTAAACCAAGTCAGTCTATCAGACTAGCAGAAAAGTATTCACTTTCTGCTATATTCATTTGCCCTGAGTTACTGCGGTCATGTAAACAACCAATGCAAGTGGGGGCAGACCCACACAGAGAAAAGGATCTTCTTTGTCAGCAAGTAACTCTAGGGTTAGATTAGATATTTCATGTAACAACTTGGTGAAAACATAGAAAGAATCAAAAATGCATGGCCAAATTAATAGCAGATGTAAGAAAGGAACTGGCAACCCAAGAAGATGTTTCCTGTAGTGATAATGTATCTGACAATGCCTGACTGACCCTTGTAAAGGAGCGTTATTTCAAGCAGGATTAAAATGATGGCTAGCAAAACTGAAAGAATTTAACAGGACTCCTTTTTGTTAATACAGATGCCACCATTAATCTATCCAGTGCATCTGAGGTACACACATCTCAAGGGGAACTTTTTTTTCCCCACCGGGTAACTAGTCTTATGTGATAAATTGCATTGTGTTTGAAGCTAGTAAGGATCTAAGGAAGCCATACCATTGTGTTTATTTACTGTAAGGAGCTTGCAAATTCTGATCACTTACAACTAAAAGAAACTGGTTGCCTTCATAGGACCAGACACTTACGAAGAAATGCCTCCCTTGAAATGATATGTTAATTGTCAATTTACACGTGTCTACCCCAGGCTATTCAGTGCTAGGTCTTTATTTTGGAATTACCATCAATTGTGCATTCCCCCTCCCTTCATATTGAGGTCTGAGGGACGCCACTGACAGCGTCCTGCTTTCCTTGGAGAGTAACAGGTTGCATCGGTCCAGCCCTTTCCATACTGGCCATGGTTTGCAAATGCAAGCACTGACAGGAGGGTGCGGAACGTAAAAAACCTTAGTATGAGGCAGACTTCAGCCTAGATGATTGCTAAGTGTTTCCAATATGTGTGCAGTGCCTTAACATAATGGGAATTAAGGAAATGGGACTTAAAATCATAGGTCAGTGTTGATGGTCCTTGACTGACATGGTAGGTCCAGAATTGTGGTTGAGCAGTTAGACCATTTTTGGTGTATTGTCCTACTGATTTAATGCTGCCTGCTTTCATTATATGCAGGGCTATCTTATTCTGTCCCAGAGAGGTTAGAATGATCTATTTTCACTAGGAAAATCATCCTATGGCTGTAATTTATGGAAATATCACATATCCCACCAAGAGACATTTCTCTAACAAACTGAAGAGAAGTTTGCCATTTTAAAATAAATTGCCATTCATCTAAACAGGTAATACAGTGTTTGGAAACGACATGTTATTTAAGTTGCTCTGTCTCTTTATGTTGCTGGTTAAATGTCTTGTATCTGTAGTTTGCCTAAATGCTACATCACTATTTCTAGATAAGCAAAACCATCTATATTTCATCCTCTTATGAAGAGAAATAGTATGTGCAACTACAATGCTGTTCTTTTCTTTTCCTTTCCATTTATTTATTGGTAGGACATGCAGTTGAGATTATCCTGGGTATTCTGGTTCCAGTGTAACTAATCAAATTTATGGTTCCCACAATTAGTGTTTGCTATGTGAGATGTCCTAAACACGTAAATGATTCAATAGGGCTAGTGTATTTATAAAGTTTGCTTATGGTTCAGTAACAACAGTTGAAGTATTTCCCCATTGGGTCTTGCAAATGAATGTTCTGAGCGTGAAACTGTGAGTATATTCAGACAGCAGAGTATCATCAAGCATCGTATTTAGGACTGTGATTTAGAGTTTAGAATAAGCCATCTCATCAGAAAAACTGTCTCACTATGACCCTTGTGTAAATATTATCTCTTAATTTCTCTTAATTATTATTTTTAAGTTAGAAATTAATATTCCAGCTGCAATATGCCATGTGTAGAAGTGGAGACTGATGCACTTCAGTTCTGTGTGGTTTTGTTAGTTGCTTTAGTGATCTTTGCTGTTTGTGTTAAATTGATTTGCTTCTATTTTGCTTTATGTGCTGTTGAATTCTTAATGTTTCTGAGAAATAGCTATTAAAACAGAAGACAGAAATAGGATTTATTTGTATGCAAATGCATTATGATATCTGATTGATTTATATATTAAATATTGAAGTATCTTACAGAGATAGGTAAGGACTATGCGTCTTCCTCTACCAAACAAAGGAGCTGATGCTAGTAATTTCTCAGAGTTCCATATGTTAAATCAATAACAAAATTAGAAGTATAAATTCCTGTTCCCTTGTTGTATCGGGTAGATAACAATTTCTTCCATGTGAGGTTGCATTTTAATGCAAAGATACTGCTTACAGATTCGATTTTAACTGCAAATGGCCTTATTTCTTAATGTGGTGTGATAATTCCTTACTGCCCACAATACCAGTTCATTCACTGTTTTCATGCTCTGTTCTTTCTGATGGTGAAATAAAGCAATTTCTGTTCCAGAACTAGAGGTGGGAAGCATACTAATTTGCAGCTGGTTGTTTCTTTTTATTCCCAGATGGTAGGAGGAACAATGTGGCTCATTTCAGTGCAAGAAATGATAACTTAGCAAGACCAGATAGGTATTCTTCCCTAATTGGATACGTGATTAAAGCACTGCGGTGAGTGCCACTGCAACACATTCAAAGCTTTTGACACATCCCAAGGTGCATTTGAGATGGTAACAGGTGCAAATTATCAATTTTTAGAAACCTCTTCACAGTAAACAGCACCAGACTTCAAGCGGGGTACCATACTGCACAGGTGCTGGGCTCAGCAGCAGCAGCTGGCACATCCCTGTGATCCACCATGCATAAACAAGGTCTTCCAAGTGGTGGAAGGCTGAAGTGATTGATAGAAGCTTAAAAGCTGTTACAGGAATATTAGGAGAGGTGAGGAGAGAAAAAGTTGCAGCATGAAATGAAACTCTGGTTCCAGACCTTTCCGGAAGGAAAAAACTCCATCCAGTCTCTTCAGAAAGTGTGTATCCTCTCAGCTTTACTGCCAGCTAGGTGCTAAATGCATCTTACCTGCTAAATGAATTTTTCCATAGATGCAGACTGCCATATCTAAAGACAAAATCTGAATTACTGTTTTGTAAGACACATCACCTTTATGCTGCAGTCAAGGTAAAAGTCTCATCATGCTTTTTACCAAATTACAAGAGAATATCACGGACTGGTTAAATTTAGTCGATGTTATTGTTCTCTTTCCTGGTATCTCTCCTAAAACATTTTCCACGTTAAGATTTTTTTTTTCCCCTACATGGAATATTTAACGATGTGAATCCCAGGAAAAACTGCAGAAGGGCTTATACCCCTTTCAGTACCTTTAAGTTGGTTTTGAATTTCTTTTTGAAATTCTTTTTGAATTTCAGGTTTAGTGAACCTGTTTCATTGTTTGCACATTTATCTTGGTGATCAGTAGCTTTAAAAATCTGTTATTGTGGGAATGCTGCTGCATAGGTTGCTAAACAAAAGACCAGCACAAAACCTTGTCTTGTTTTCTAACACTTCAGAGGACTACAAGTAAATCTTTCCTAATAAAGCTCATTCATATTTCTCTTTTATCAAATTTAAGTTTTGGAGACTTACAGAGTTTGTTCTACCAGGAAACATTCATAATAAAATAGTCTGTTGGTGGGGCCCTTACTTTGATACAGATTTTCGACCATCTGTTGCCTAGCGGGCAGGTAAACCAATAAAAGAATAATTGGAATTTTCCTGGCTAAATTCTCAGAGGAGCCCTCAGGAAGTTTCACCTTGCTTTTGACCTGTTGGTTGGATTTTATTCAGCAGAGTTTTGTCATTTTCATTTTTTTTCATTCAAAAATGAGTCTGAGATAGCAGGGAAAATAACTGTTGAAACAAGATACATGTTTCTTTATTTATGCTAAATCTTTGCTAGCAGCAGATCTAAAGATGTGATTTTTTTGATAGGTATTTCTAGAGATATGCTGTTACGGTGTTACGGGGCGGGGGGGGGGGGGGGGGGAGGAAAAAACCCTAA
>VZSF01000462.1:2009576-2088235 GCA_013398295.1 Chionis minor
GGGAGAAAAAAGCCCAACACCAGATGGATCCTGGTTCGATTGCAATTTAACCATTAAATCCAGGATAACACTGAAAGGAACCAAATTCTAACATGAAGACATAAGGTTTTTTAAAAAGGAGTTAATTTAAAAAAAACCAAAAAAACAAAAACAAAACAAAAAAACAAACAAAAAAACCCCCAAAACCCCAAAAAACCTAAACAGCAAACCCAGAAAAGCATGCATATCGCTTGACTATCATCTGTGATGGAAGTAAAACCTGAATGCTTTGCCACAGAGGTTTAGCAGGCTTCTGTCTGCTGAATGCACTTGTATATTTAGCCTTTGCCTCCTTTGAGCATAGTGTGAAGCCATGCACACCCAGGGCATGAAGTCTTCAATGACACGACACTTCAAAAAACATGACTGAAGTTGTCAGGGCTCTGTGGGAGCGCGGGTCCAGCCCACACGAACCTCGTGTCAGGCTGAAGGTTTAGTGTGTCACAACAAAAAGGAGTTTCTCAATGGGCAGTTTGACAGGAGCTGTGTAGCTCACAGCCAGGGTTTGAAAAGCCTGCTCTCACAGGGTAAGTGGGAAAGTTTTGCCAGCTGAATGCCTGGAGAACCCAAGCCCTTCCTGCAGAGGGCATGTCCTTTCTAAAGGCGTGTTTACTAGCCCTGGAGTGGAGTACGTGCCTCACCTGGAGTCCTGCCACCCTTGTCTCATGCATGGTGGGTCCCTCTTTGGTGGCAAGCAATGCATGCTTTTGTGTAGACTGTTCTGGAAGGCTCTAACAGTTCCCTTGGGTTGATAATCTCTGCTTTACTCATACATAATGTATCCAGGCGGGATTAGCAAGATCTTGTGTCAGGCAGTGACACGAAAGAATGCTATCGTTTTCCATTAAAAGTTATTATCTTTTGAGTTGTATTTCTCTGATACTTTTGTTGAGAAGAGATAGCAAGTGCCAAGGACTTGCTAATAATCATCTCGGATGTGGGAGGGACATACTAATTTCTGTATTACTTTGTCTGCACTTGATTCCTGTGTGGTGGATTCCATCTACTGTTACGCTGCTCTAGTACAACACATCCTTCTACTCTGCAGGATCTGTACTGAGCACTTCCTTATAACACTCTACACAGACCCCCTCTCCCCTGCCCCATACGGATCTTAACTGCTGGTACGGGAATGACGTCATCATTAGCATCACTACTATATGGTGGTCATGTTTTTCACTTCATTAACTAGTAACTATGGGTAAATACTGGCTAAAACAGCAGTCACTGTAAATGGTCAAAATGTTACAGCTTACTAGCCATTCAGTATGCCCATCAGATGGTAGTCGTTGCAGCTGGCATACACTGCTTTGCGTGGTGGTGTAAGCAAGACACAGATGAACTTTCTAATGAAAAGAAGAGTAGAATATCTGGGTCAATATAAGAAAATATTAGCATTTTTTTGGTTTGGCCCAGAGTTGTATCTAGTTTCCCTTTGTGGAACATCTTCGTGTGTTCTTGAGTGACCTGTGGTCCAGGGAGCCTCACAGACTGTTAATACTGTCATCATTCATCTTACGGAGTCATGATGGCAATTCAGAAACTGTAAGTGAAAGTCCTTCTGACAAAAAATCTGGAGCCTGTCAGAGAAGTGGAAACACTTCACGTATGGACACTGTACTTCTAAGGCACTCTGGCATGGCTGAACAGGAGTGCAGGAGCTGATGCTAGAGATGTGCTGTTAACTTCCATTTCAGACTCTGAAGGCAGCTGAAGTCTGCCACGTTTCTTGGCCCTGCAGTAGCATTTTGGCTCAGATCAAAAGTGCACTGCTGAAACAAATCTTCATATCATTTGCACTTGCTGAGCATTTTTGGAGTGTGCCGAAGGGACTTCTTTTTGATTGACCAACCTAAACCAGGCACTCTTGGAGAGCAGTGAAGCACACCTCAACTATTACTGGGCATCCAGTCTTTGAGAACAGAATAGAGCAAATCTGAAGTAAACCCTGGCTTCCCTAAATATAATGTTGAATTTAGGTCCATGCTGACAAGTATTCCACTCCATGGATCCACATTTACTGTGCTGTAATACTAATGTAAATACGGTGACCATGCGATCCTTTTGCTTTTAACTTTCCTTTATTTTTTTCTGTTTTTATACTTTATATTCCAATAGTCAAAATAATTGGTTTTGGGCAGGAACTGGCAGATACTTGATCCTTTTACGTAATATGATCAAATGTTGCTTCTTTTCATTACGTTCAGATGAGGTTTTTAGAGTAAGACCTCAGCTCCTGTTGCAACCAAACTATTTTCATGTTTTAAAGGACTAGTTTCACTGACAAGCCCAACAACACAAAAACATTTTCTTTATGACATCTTGTAATATCCTGTACTGCCTCTGGGATGTGAAGAGTATCAAAAATGATCACATTTTTCAAACGGAAAATTACCATCTATAAATATATAATTTCCAGGGGTCCCCCTGCACTGACTGCAGTTTTTCTCTTGCTGATTGAAATGGCAGCAGGGTACTTGTATTGCTTTATGTTTTGTCACTCCAACTTGACTGAAAAATGTTTTTAACATGCATTTTTATATTAGTGTTTGTGGATCATGAGAGTGGCTAACACAGGTGGAACAAAGCAAAGCTATTCTTCATCAGTCTTCAAGAATGTGTTGGGTTTTTTTTTTCCTAGTTTGAAAAGACATGTCTATATTTTCATGTCTACATGAGAGAAAATATTTATAGTAGTTCATATGAAAGTGTGTCAGAATTTGAAGACAGAAATAAAAGGTTATTTGTGCTTTATTGTAATTTGTCCTGAATATTTAAAGTGGCAACAGTTCCTCCTGCTGCATAATTGGTACATGAAAAAAAAAAAAAAGAATTGTAAAGACATGCCCATCCACAATATCAATATTCTCACCTCCTATATCTCATGTTCATATATATAAAAGTGCAGAGCAATCTTAATATAGTATCAGGGTACAGAAATTTCCCCTTGAACAGACAATTCTCCAGCATCAGCAGCTAGGTTGGAGGAAAGGCAACAACCATCTTAACACATTTCCTAGCTGGAAAGAAAAAGAATATTCCTTGGGGATCTTAGAAATGGGTTAATGGTAAACAAGAATAATGTAAGGATTTCTTTGCCACAATTTTTGAATGTTTTTTGGGACTTGGGAGTTCCCAGAAGTACTGAGCTGCAGAAGGGGACAGCACATATTGCTCTAGAAAATTCTAAGTGAACATAACAGCAAAAAAGATAACGGGGGATCTTGTTAGAAGTGGTACTGTAATCTTTCAATAGTTAATAAAATAGATAGGTACACGATGTATGGTTTTATTCTGGTCCCGATTGTTAAACTCCTCTGAAGAGACCTAATGCACTCTCCATTTTCCATGCATAATTAATGGTCGAAGGAGAGCCAGCAATACGACCCAGTTGCAAAGAGGGCTAGTGGTATCCCAGGCTGTGTTAGGAGTGCTGCCAGCAGGTCGAAGGAGGTGATCTTTCCCCTCTACTCAGTACTGCTGAGGCCACAGTTGGAGTGCTGGGTCCAGTTCTGGGCTGCCCCATACCAAAAAGATACAGAGCTACTGGAGGGAGTCCAGCGAAGGGCCACTAAGATAATGAGGGGTACTGGAGCGCCTCTCCTGTGAGGGGTGGGAGGGACTGTGACTGTTGAGCCTGGAGAAGGGAAGGCTCAGGGAGCCTTCATCAATGTATATAAATACCTGAAAGGGTAGGTTAAGTAGTAATGATGCAGGTGGCATATCAATGCTGTGTGTCGCATATTGCCCAGTGTCATCCCATTCTTTTCCATCTTTCCATTTGTGTTTACTGGCTGCCCTGTATTTTATATTGAAGTTGTGCATTTTGAGGGCAAGGAAATACTTTAATTCTGTTTTGGTAGCACAATAAGTATACAGTAACTGAAAATAATAGTAGTGATATTTATTGTGGGATGTACTTTCATATGAGTTTTGGCTTAGCTTTAAATATTTATGTATTAAGTTCTAAATGTTTATTACATTTATTTAAAAATAGTGTTATATACACAAATAATTTGTTAAATACTGAATTTTTAATGAATTACCCATTTTTTTATGGCTAATTGTTTATTTTATTTCTATAGCAGTGATTTTTCCACCAGAAGTGCCACCCTGCGCATAGGTCCAGATCAGTAAGAGCTTTTGCTGTCTCTTCATGTGAGACTCCCAGACAAGGCATGGAGTTGAGATTGGGTTTATTGCAGGAAAGGGAATAACTTTTCAGAGGGCTAAGAGCATACTCAGTAAGAAATGGGAATCATTACTCCTGCTTCAGGAATGAGATGTTTGGTTTGTTTATTTATTTATTTTTGATTAACAGTCGCCATGCTTTCTGAATGTGGATGTGTTGCATATCAATATGTAGCTATATCCACTGTCACACCAGTTATTTGTGCTGACCCAGATCATGTTACTCAGAACAGGAACTGAACATCAGCGTTTTGCCAGCAGTGGTACGGATCCCTGGGCAAGTTTAAACAACACTAAACATAAGACTATAAAAGCAATGGTCTAAATGTATTTGCACAAGTAGCATGAAAGTATCCCTTGTCTTCATAAAAACATTTTCTACAGTTTCCTTTGTCAGTGTCCCCTTTTCCCAGTGTCTGTGGATGCAATTTCTAGCTTGGTTTCTTTTGGGCAGGTGAAATAATGCTTCCTGTGCAGGAACAGATGTGTCAGACTTTATATGCTTTGCAAGATATAAATGGTCTGATGTACAGCTGTTCTGGTAGAAATTGGTTTTGAAATTGGCTTTGAACATACAAGCCGATATATCCGTGCCATTGGCTTGTTTCTTGGGTTCAGATGTTGCTGACAACCAGCCAAATTACTCATACAACCTTATTACTAAACTGACTATGTTCAAAGCCATTTCACCCTTTCTTGGTGCAGCAGATGACATTTGTGAGCTGATTATATGAACCTGGTCCTTTCCAAGGCAACTCCAAACCTAGCTAGCAGGACATTGATTGTGAGGAATTAGCAGTCTTTGATAACAAGTGGCAGCAAAGGACAGTCTCAGAAGGAAACGAAACCATTACCATTAGTAGATATATGCAAATCAATGTGTTGGAATAGTTTTTGGGCTTTTTTTGGAAGTCCCTTGACACTAGAAATTGGTAAATCAAAACAATTCTGTTCTGAGAAGTGATTAGTGAGAAATTGTTATGGAGAGGAGCTAATCCTCATGGTTAATTTAATTGTTTAAATATGTTTTTAGCACTTTCATTCTAGTGAGGTTTGAGGGATATATTGTTATTGAAGGGAGCTGGAATAGCACCATACTAAATCACCTCAGCTGGAAGTTTTAGTCACCTTTAGTGGTGCTGTGTGAGGATGAACCTAATGAATGTTTTCTTCAGTGGCAAAACTGGTTTAAGAGGTTTCTGCCACACCCTTTGTCACCTCCCTAATTGTGCCCATGCAACTCTTTGAGGACTGCACTGTAAGCCTTGATTACTGAAATGAACTAGACTTCAAACAAGCCTCCTCCTCCCCGCTTTCCCTTTTTTAAAACCCAGGTAATTTAATCAATTGAGTTTACAGCACCTCTTCCTCCTCCATTGCACAAAAAGAGTTCCATTAGCTGAACCGAGGAGGTAGCAAAAGGTAACATTCAAATGAATTTCCTCTGCTTAAAAGGGGAATTTTTCCTCCTTTCTGCTATACAGGGTAACTTATCTCAGCCTTTTTACCCCTTTTTAACATAGAACTCTTTAATGTCTTATTCTAATGATATTGCTGTGTCTCAAACCTCTAAGAGTTCTGAGAAGTCTTTTCTAGCAACACAGTGCTACTGTTTTGCACATTTTTATCTATGGACCAGTTTTCATGCCTGTTTACAATCTTCTACGTTCTTTTTTCTACCTATATTGCAGGGAAGAAAGGCTTATGTGCAATGGTGGTGCTACAAGGCTGCTTAACGACCTGCCTGTCAGCCATCTTTAAACCTGGTCCTACCAGTACACACCCTGTAGAAGCAGAAAAAGCAAAATACTTTTTCTGAAAAAATTTGATTCTGAGCAGATGCTTTGATACGTGTAGATATGCTGCACACTATAGCATGTCTTATTCTAATTTCTTTAGTTCTGTATGGTAGGTGACCTTTGCATGCAAAGTTATGGCCCAGTCAGCTTCTGTACTTTACATAAACTTCCTAATCAGCTACTTCATTCATGATGTTGTTGGTTTGAACTCTATAGGGCAAGTTTCTGATTGCTTTGGTTACTGCTGTGCTCTTCCTTGCAATAGAAAAAATACTTCAGACTAACTTGTAATCTCTTTTGCCACGTGCATCTACTATCAGCTGACATTTTCTTTTTGTCTTAGAAGATAATAGACCAGTTATGAGTAAGGACGTATTTCACTGTTAAACACAGTGGAAAATATCAAAGGTTTATTAAAAAAACACTGTAGAAATTATGTAAATATTGTCATTGACCTTCATCATCATCATCATCATATTCCAGTGAGTCATGTTATGCTTGGGATGAATGGAAGATTTTTGCATAACTTTGATACGTAGCACATGATTCACTTCATCTGTTGGGGCATTTTGAGATTATGAGTGGACTTAAAGGGCTGACTTCTCTTCAGGAATGCTGACTCAAACTAGCAAAGGGATAAGCACGCTTGTCGAGTTGTGCTGCCACATTGGGGTTGGGTGTTATGACTCTGCCACCTGAATGGGTGTGTCGGGGAGGACAATGGATGTGCCGAAGATAACGCCCTCCCCGTCCTTAGAAGCTTGGTGGTCCCACATAGGGCTGGTGCTGTTGCAGCAGGTCACCTGGGGGGACCTGAGGGAGCGGTGGCTTGACAAAACCTGTGGTAGGAAAGGTTAAGTCATGAAGGGAGAGGAGTGAGCTTTAATGCTGTGGACAGTAGTTTCCATTCATGGGACCAGCCCATGAGAGTAATCGTGGACAGCTGATGCCCTGGGAGCACAACAGAGCGGCAAGAGAAAGAGCCAGTGCTGCAGCCTGCATACACACCTTCCAGGCTTCATCACCATCGACTGGGAGAGGCTGTCTGCAGGAAACTTCTGGAGGGCTGTGGCACCTCTGTTTGTCCGTTGCTTGCCTCACCTGATGTCAGATCCATTTACGACATTCAAACATCTGCCCTTCAGGGCAGCATCTGGGGATTTCTGTGTAGAACCCAGCTGGGTCATCACAACACAGAATTGCAGCACCTCTGTGCTCTGGCACTAAATGCTCAGTTGAGGGCCCCAAAAGACCTGTGAGGGGGCTGCTGTTTCTTAACAGAAAGAAGGCCAATTAATGAGCTATAGGAGGGACTGAACTATGAAGAGAGAAAACAGTGATGATACAAAACTGTTTAGGTTGGTCAAAGCAATATCTGGGAAGGATGAGAGGAGAAAACACCCAGTGCCAACAAGTGCCGAGCTAACACAGGGTAGAAGAGTAATGTGAAATGCTCATACACAGTGCTGGGCTTGACATAGTTGTAAAGCTACGCAGAGACTCTCGAAAACAAATTGTGATGATACATAAAAATGGAGGGAGAAAATATATCTTACCTCGAATACGATGATCAATTCTGTGTATTTCTCTACAAAGTGATCTAACGGGAACAATTAGACACAGGTAAGGCAGAAGAGAAAATAACTGGTAATAACTAGCACAAGAGGGATATGAACCACTGAAAAGAGCAGAAAAGTCATGACCAAGCCTTTTTAGAAAGATTTAAGAGCAAAAGACTAACTTGAAAGACAGCAAATGGAAGAGTAAATGTTTTATTGAACATATAATTGACTTGTATAACTCACAGCACCAAGATCAATGTGGAAAGATTTAAGTATTTTAAATTATTTTCAAAAATAAGCACTTTTGTAGACTATGATGACATTCAGCATTATGTCAGAACAGATAAAGACATTTTTGTATATTTATGTAAACTTATAACAGTAGAAGTCCTCCGAGTCATAACAGAGTAAATGACTTTTAAGAAAAAAAATCCCCATATGTGAACAGAACTGAAAGCCAACTGCCTATGTTTTGTGGGGTTTTGCTCTTTGTATGATCAAATAAGGTGTGTCTCGGGGAAAAAAAAAAACAAAAAACCCCAGCAAAACAGCCCCCCCTCGCCTTCCCTTCCCACTTTGAAAACTAAAACTAAGTTTAAAAACTAAAAACATTTACAAAAATGAAAGCTAGATGGAGTGTTGATCTTACTTAAGTTGTCAAATCCTGCTGGTCTTGCACCTGTTTTTTACTGTAAGCTTTTTTGAAGGAATGGTACTTCTAAGCTATGAATAGACAATAGAAGGGATTATATATGAGTAATATCCTGTTATCTCTGGTGTCACTTTTCTTCTGAGTTTAGGCAGGTTATCTGAGGATTTGGTTTTTCAAAGGCCAGTGCTCTTAAATGGATGATTGTTGTCTGATATTTGCATTATAGATATGAGAATACAGTATTCAGTAAATCTTGTCTGTCTTCATAATCAGTAGTACAGTTATCAGATATGCTACATGGGCAATTTAATTCTAGTCACCCATAGCAAGCCTCCTTGATAGAATAAAATGTCTTCATAAGTAGTCCCCTTCTTGTGAGCATCCTTTTGTCATAACAAAAGGAATATCTTAGTATTGCAAAGATTGCTTCTGAACGAGGTAGTTTCCACTGGAAAGAGCAAATCAGCATACATTTTATTATCTATTATTTATGTAGAACTAGTGTGTGCTAGGCCCTTTATGGAGGGATTACAGAAGGGCATTTGCCTGAAGAGGTTACAGTACAAAGAAGCTACAAACAAGGTGCAGGAGCAGAGGTGGGAGGCAATAGAGCACTAGCGTCTGAAAAGCAGACACAGAGTATCTCCTGCCTCGGATCTGTAATTTCCTCTCTTTTAATGTATGGCTGTGTTGTTTGGTATGGTTTTTTTAAATGACTTTTGTACAGTGATGACTAAGAATGGGCATTGTTAAGAAAAGTCACATAGGCAATTTCGTACTGGGAAACAATATGGATCTTTTTCCTCCCCACTTGCCATAGCCTCATAAATTGTGACTGCTTTAGCTCAAGCTTTTCAACATAATTATTCCCAGGCAGTGACTCTGTATCCTGAGTAGCAAGCAAACATTGATCACTCATCCATTGTTTTTGGAAGATGTCATCATCTTACTGCTCCTGGTTGAGTGGAGCATATATTCTCTCCTCAGTCTGAAACTGTCAATGCTCTAGTATTATAGTTCCTGTAATCGTTAGCAGCTGAGGAGCAGGTACAGAGTTCCCTCAGTAATCCCTTAAGCGATGTGACAACCTTACCAGAATGGCAGAACAGACCTTAGAAGGTAGCATCTGCTTCAGGCACCTCAACTAATTCTGTGAATTGGGAAGATTTCTTTAAGGGTTGAGCAGGCAAGCTAGTCTGAGCACCCGGTTTAATATCACCTTGTTGCAAACGTTCCTGTAGTAAAGTCTTTCTCATTCTATGCTTTCCTGTGAGTCTAGGTTGCATACTGTTTAGCACCTGGAAGGATAATTTCTGTCCTTCAGAAGGAATTGCAAGAGAAGTATCGGAGAGATAACAAACCCCTGTTCACCAAGAAATGAGCTGATTGCTGCCTGGGTCAGCATAGAGGCTGGAATTAAATCACCGTCAACCTGCTCTGTGCATAAACCAACAGATTTTTTGTTTGTTTGTTTGGTACTTATGATACAGATGCTTGGGTCCAAATTAGTGAAAGCTTGGATTAATTGTGCAGTGCAAACATATGTTAAATATAGGAACCTGGAGCTTGCAAGAGGCTTTCAAGGTCTGCAAGCTCAATTTCTGCTTGTCATGTATAGCCTCCTGATATTTCACCATCCATTAAGTTACCAAGGCTCTATTTTAAACATAGGTGGGCTCTTTCTCCAGTACTGAAAGTGGATGGCTGCTCCAGAAGTCTCCTCTGAAGCTTAGAAACATTTTCTAATTTCTAGACTAAATTTATTCATGATACATCAAAGCTATTTGTTTGTGTGGCAATATTATTCTTCATCTAAAGCATTTCTTTTCCCTTGATAGTACTTGTATGCTGATGCATTAACAGGGAGATACTATATCACTTTTCAGCCTCCATTCAGCTGTGCCGTGGAAGCCAACCACTTTTATCTTCCTCTCATAAAATAGTCTCTATTCCCCTGATGGTTTCACTAACCTTCTCTGCTCTTATTCCAGTATGAATTCATTCTTTAAGCATGGATATACAGAATGAGGTAGATTAGTCCAGAGGAGGTGTGATCTGCATCTTACTCAAATAACACGCCTCTAGTTCTGCTTTACTGAAGACACCTTGATGTGACAGAGCATTGCCATTGCCTTTTTTGTGTTTGTGTCCCATGGGTCAGTTTTAGATGATCAACTCAAAACACACATCTTTCTTCTCTTCAAAAGTAGGAGTTTGTCGGTTGCAAAATGCTTTCAGAAAAACTAAGCAAGTAGGGTTGGTCCTCATATGGATGTGAGATGGGGAAAGATAGAAAACAGTAGGAGAAAATGGTTAGTTCTTGAAATAGGGGCATGTTACAAGGGTTGTTCCTTGGAGGCCTGTGTTGGGGCTTGTGCTCTTCGACGTATTCATAAATGACTTGAAAGAGGAAGGTTACAAAGTTTACTAAAGATAGAAAATTCTTTAATGCAGTAGGGATGATGAAAGATCCAGGGGGCAACTAGGCAATAAAGTGGCACTTGAAAATGAGTGCAGATAAAATGTTAAGCAATACACACAGCTAAACCAGTCATAGTTTCACATATGAAGTGATGGGATCCATGCTGGTGGATCCCCAGATACCTCTGAGGGGCAGGATGCTGGGGTTCTGATAGACAAGAAAGTGTCAGCTCAGTGGTAGTCCAAAATGCCAGTCAAATGTCCAGTGTTATTAGGAACAGAGTGGAACACAAGGTGAGAAACCTTTGCAGCTTAATCTGATTCAGCTGTGTCTGGCATGGTCTGTGCGGTTCTGGTTATCTCAAAATAGATAAACAGACGGTGAGCAAGAAAAAAAGCCATTGATTAATACGATTTTCTAGGGTTCAAAAGACTGAGCTTGACTATGTTATTCATAAGGTCATTAAAATTCAAATGCAACTGAAGTTTCGTGTCAGGTTAGCTAACATGGAGAAACTAGACCTCATGTATTTCTTCTCTAAGACTCTGTATGTTGTAATCATAAGACATTTTGCCCATCTTTCATTGTCTGGAAGTGTATGCATCTTAAATAAAAAGAACATTTCCTTTTCTTACTCCACTGGAAAACCCAAAAGAGCAATGCTTCTACTATTAAATTCATTAATGTAGAGGGGAAATCTTTTGCGTTCATGTAAAACACAAAGGGTCTTGCAGAGCAGCAGGTTTTGCAGAGGGTTCCTAGGAGCCCTTGGAGAACATCTGCCTGGTCCAGTGCTGCAGAGTGAGCCCAGTTCAGAGATGAGAAGTACCATAGCCCTATACATGCTGAGCTCTGCCTGGGCTCCTCAAGAAGGCTAGTTCCAATAGCTCTGGAAAAATCATAGAATGGTGTAGTTTGGAAAGGGACCTTAAAGACCATCTAGTTCCAACGCCCCTGCTATGGGCAAGGACACCTTCTACTAGACCAGGTTACTCAAAGCCCCATCCAGCCTGGCCTTGAACACTTCCAGGGATGGGGCATCCACAACTTCCCTGGGTAACCTGTTCCAGTGCCTCACCACCCTCATAGTGGAAAGATTTCTTCCTGAGATGTAATCTAAACCTACCCTCTTCCAGTTTGAAGCCATTTGACAAGCCTTCGTCCTGTCACTACCATGCCCTTGTAAAAAGTCCCTCTCCAGTTTTCTTCTAGACCCCTTCAGATACTGGAAGGCCACTTAAAGGTCTCCCAGGAGGCTTCTCTTCTCCAGACTGAACAGGTTGTCTCCATGGGAGAGGTGCTCCCCAAAATCCATCTTTGTACAGCACTGGTGTAACCTGAATAAGCTGGCAGAATTGGGGCTACGGAATTACTGCACTTGCTTGGTTTGATATCAGTGTAAAGGCTGCACAAATTAGATTTCAAGAGATTTCCTTGCTGCAATTTTTTTTTTATTTTTTTATTTTCATTCCTGGTTTATGCTGGATTTACTGTTCTTGTCTGTGCCTATGATTTACATTTAGACCCAGGCTATCTGGCTGAGGGTGCTTTGGCAGCGTAGCTGCTTGCGCTGGGTACAAGTGTAACCGCACGCATTTGTGGAATTGAGATTGCTGGCCACGATCCGCCTGTACAACAGTGGATACATTCCTGCACTCTAAACAGATCACTAATGATACTTCTAGTACATAAACAACTAGGCAAAAATCCAGCCACAGTGGTTAGATCCCAGGAGTTTTGCTGCGAAAATGTTTGTTCTGCTTTTAGATATCTTTGGATTATCATCTCAACACCTTGTGGAAGCATGGACGTGTATAGCGTGAAATGCTGATTATAATACTTGTTTGTAATTTAAATGATTTTCACAAATGGTCTTAGAGTGTTTTACTACAAAGTAGATCTAGGAACATTTTTCTGAAGTATGGATTGTTCCACTTGACAAGGTGGGTAAAAGTAGTTACATCACTCTGTAAAACTAAACAAAAAGGTCAGCAGGAAAACCCAGAATAAAACACAGTTTTTCTGGCATAGGTTCCCATTCCTGACTAGGCATTACTTCCTTCTCCAAAAGAAACATTTACACAATTATGTTCACTATTTTGAAATATAAAACTATTTTTTAAATTTTACTTGCTCATTGCTAGTACTTAGGCTTTGTTTGCCTGCTTGAAAGTGACCTTTGAACGGCATTTGTCAAGAACAGCGGAATTCAGAATTAGCAATGGTGAAGCAGTTCTTTATCTCCCACAATATAGCCGGTATCAAATTTGTACGTAAGCGCCTAGTTTTAGCTCAACCTGTGCTTCTGCTTTGTTGCAGGTTATGGACACACAGTGCCTTTATCTGATGGAGGAAAGGCCTTCTGCATCATCTACTCAGTCATTGGGATCCCATTTACACTGCTTTTCCTGACAGCGGTAGTACAGCGCATCATTGTATATGTCACCAGGCGGCCTGTACTGTATTTCCACATTCGCTGGGGCTTCTCCAAGCAGATTGTTGCAATCATCCACGCTATAATCCTTGGGTTCATCACTGTTTCGTGCTTCTTCTTAATCCCAGCAGCAATATTTTCTGTTCTGGAAGATGACTGGAATTTTTTGGAATCTTTTTACTTTTGTTTCATTTCCCTGAGCACCATCGGCCTAGGAGACTATGTGCCAGGAGAAGGCTACAATCAAAAATTCCGAGAGCTGTATAAAATTGGAATTACATGTAAGTGTCAAACTAACCAGCTAAATAAAAGGCTTTTTATAAAAAAGAATAAAAGTCAGACTTTACCTCTCCATTCTGTGGATGGTGATTGTTTTGTGAGCTGTCAGCTAGCAAACTGCAGGTATCTGTGCAAAGAAAATAAGGTCAGTTTTCTTAGTTAAGAAAGAAAAAGCTAAAACCAGAATTCCATTGTGCTGAGCCATAGCTACTTACTCTCTTATTGATGGTAGAAAAAAATGGTCACATTACTGTTACGAAAATGGTTATGAGCATCTTGGGCTAAGGTTTCGGTGCATCACAGAGCCAGGAAGATGTTCCTTGTCATCTCATAAGGTCATCTCGTAAGGTGAGGTGACAGGTGGACAGAGACGAATAAAGGAGCAATTGGAAATGAGGCGGAATAGCAAATTTGTGACTCCAGTTGTGACAGAAGCTAGCTGAAGCTGGCACTGGGACATACCAGCTGTCAGAGAGGCAAGTAGACTGAGACGATAGCAAAGCAGGACCACGAATGTTAGATTTAAATTGTTTAATTATGTTTGATACAGAAGAGAGCGGCACAGTGATCAGTGATTTAACCAAAGTAGAGATAAGAAAATTACCCTTGTGTTGGCATTCTGAATGAATGTGTGCTGAGGGCAGTGTTCTCCAGTGGCAGTGTTTTGAAGCATCCCAGTTTTTGACAGAGATTCCGTCTGCACAGTCCTGGGTCATTAGATGCACCAGTCAAAAAGATCTGAATGGCCAAAAAAAACCTTTCCTGTCAGGTCCGTTTCTTAGGCTGGTACGCATTTGCCAGTGCTGCTGTGCATGATCCAACAATCTTAATGTAGGTAAAGTGTCTATTAACTTGGTTTTGTGTCTTACCTAAAGAAAGATTGGGCCGTGAATTTTCATTCCTTGAAGGAGGGCCTTGAACTAGCCAACAGAACACTTGATTTTATTCTCCTGCCAGGCCTATTGTCATTGCAGAAGATTTTCCCCTCTACGCCTTGTGTTTATCTTACCAGCAGTAGCTTTTAATTGTTAACCTGCTGATCTGCAGAGTTGATTTGGGGATGCTAAATGATGAAGCGAATGGAGAAAGTCAGGCATAGTAAAGGTCTAGTAAAAATAAGCTAGTAAAAATACTAGCAGGTCTGAAAACTTGAAAACAGAAGAAAACATTAGGGCTCAAATTATTCTTTTTCAAACTTTAGAATGCTTAGAAAATAAATAGCAGGCAATATTAACATGAAAAAGTAGATTTTAGGCAGTTATGATGATAGAATATTCCTTTTCCACAGTTTTTAAGGTCATAACTTTTAAGTTATTCTTTTTCTCTCATGTGAACAATCTGAGGAACCAAACAGGATGTATAAAATGTTTCCTCTTGCTGAACCTAAATTTTCTTCAAGAAAAGTTTTGGAGTTCTAAATGAGAAAATGCTTCATGAGTGCTACAGGCTTTTCAAGAATTTTTAGGAGAACACAAGTTCTGTTCTAAATCAGCTGATCAGCTGGACTGAGTTTCAGAAATAATTAGAAAATTCTCAGTGCAGATTTATAGGTGCCTCTTAATTGGCATAGCTTTGTCGCTTCCCCTTTGTGTTGATGCATAGCTCCCATTTGATGTCATGAGATAAAGCTTAAAAACAATTTGTAAATTTTAGCTGTAGCACTGATTTAGATCAGCACCTGGTATTGCAATATTGATTTAATGGTGCTCCTGGAAGGAAAGGAGAGTGTTATTGCCAGTGAATAACTGTAACTACTGTTGAAATATTTATGCCTTTAGGTAACAGAACAGTGACCGTAGGTAGATTATAATAATTAATCTGTGTTGATCTTTCAGCACATTTAATGTTCAGCCTTTGGGTGAGCACGTTGTACTAATAATTATACACTTAGCTTTTGCTTGATTTACTCATTGAAATGATAAAATATTCAAGTAGTCAATGCTCCTCATTAAATTGGAGCTGTAGCAGGGATGAAACATTGAGATTAAGAAATGCTCATTTTAACACCTTCCCTCAAATTCTTGATGCATGTGTTTGAAGAGGGGAAAAAAAAAAAAGGTACAGTGAACTGTTAACCGTAAAAAGCTCCATTTCCAAAAGTCTCAGTATGCGAACTGATCATTACCTTTGAAAATCAAAGTCAGTACACCACCAAAGTCATCGGTAATATCATTTAAGAAATGCTTCAAGTTTGAATACTTTATGTATGTTAGCAAAACATTGCAAATAATCTTCAGGGTTTCATCAGATAGAGCAACTTTGTCAGGTTTTTGAAATTTCAGCAGTAATTTTAATAGTACTTTTTCATTTTTATTTTGCTGGTTTTCTACACATTTCTAGTTGCTTTGCTTTTCCACTCATTTCAGGGTGTTGGATGTAATCTTATAATTTTAAAGGAAAAATAATACAAAGTTTTCATGAAATATACGCGATTTGTCCTGCTAAACTGGTATGAACAACAAATAGCCATAATTAGCTGCCATGTTTTTACTTCTATTTGTAACATATGGGAATATTAAGGGAAAAAAATCTTTTGAAGAGCACTTAATCATGAAGGTTGTAAGTAACCGGGGGAGTGCGCGTGTGGTAAATTTTAGTATTCTGTTTCATTTAATGCCTTTACATATTTTTCTCTTGTACAGTTATAACAGAATTAAAGCCACTAGCTTTACTTTTTTTGATTATGTGGGGTCTTGTTGATTCTAGAATGAAAAAGGAAAAAAAAGATTTGACGGTCCAGAGCGGGTTACAGAGCTCTGAAAATGGGTCATAAAGAAAATACTGTCCAGAGATGACAGTGGTGGGAAAAGTTACAGGGTTAAAATTGTTCCAGGCCCACTTAATTTCTTTTTTCTTTTTTTTTTTTTTTTTTGTACTCAGGTTATCTGTTGCTGGGCCTTATTGCAATGTTGGTGGTTCTTGAGACTTTCTGTGAACTCCATGAACTCAAAAAGTTTAGGAAGTTGTTTTATGTGAAGAAGGACAAGGAAGAGGACCAAGTGCATATAATGGAACATGACCAGCTCTCTTTCTCTTCCATCTCAGACCAAGCAGCCTCCATGAAGGATGATCAGAAGGCAAACGAGCCTTTTGTGACTTCCCAGTCCCCAACTTCCAATGACAGTTCTCTAAACAATTAATACAGGGGTATCCGTACTGTTGTTTTGGTGCATTTATGCTACTTACCATAAGAAATAGAACGCCTCATATTTTTTTTCTGAAAATAAAAAAGCTGGAAGACTGTGCTACTTTAACAAGGATTCATCACTTCTGACATAGAAAAGACTTCTGGGAAAAACATGGGAACCACCCTGGGAAAAGGGAAAAAAATGTAGGATATGGCTGGGAACATTAGGCCATTTTGCTTGAAGGATAAGTAGTCAGGTGTAGCTCTTTCAGACGTGCCAGAGAGAAAGGCTTGTACAAGAAACTTCATCCGCTATCTTTAGGAGGGTAGGCCTTCACTGGCATCCAACTCATTTGGTTGCACGCCCCGTCTTGTGACTGGGTGACATAGCAAATTTTGGGATGTGCACTTTTGGTTGTCAGAAGTGTAGTCACAGATTTAATCCAAACACACCAAATATCGTAACCTGGAAACTATTTCCAGAGCAATATCTATAGATCTGCTGGAGCGGGGAGTACCTAGATCATCCCTCTATTACCCAATGATTTGCAGGTGCAAATAATAATTCCAGGCATGAAAAAACAAGGCTCCAGTCCCTCCTTTGCCCATGCCATTAACATTCATATTTCCTACTTCCTTAAAAGGTCCCGTAATCACAAGAAAAATGGTGTCCTGAGGAGAGTGTGCCTTGAGTCTTCCATGCTGTTTGTCTTTGCATGAAATACTTTTGTAAACTCTGAGAGGTAGCAAGACCAATTTACACTCCTGGGTGAGATGGGGTTGTAGGGCAGGGAGACAGCTGCATTTCAGTCCTCTGAAATGGGGAGGAGTGGGTTTTTAGCTGTGTGGAATGGAATGAAAAAGAGAACTGAAATTCAGCGTATGCCACGAATGGCATAGTCACGTGCTTATGGCATTCTTCTAGCAGACGGTTGAAATCTGTTCAGAAGGACTCAGCGCTGTTTCTTCCACAGTCCAACCCAGTGTGTGCTCTCTGCGGAGCTGGTAGTGAAGTGGAGGAACAGAAAAAATGTCACCTTTGAACGTAGCCCCTTTTTCTTCTTCTTTTGCTTTTCTAAGTAGTACTTAGAGCACTTTGGAGGAGAAGGGAATGTTTCAGGGCAAAACAATTTTTCAGTTTTTCATATGGCAAGAAAAAAGGAAAAATGTCACATTTGGTTCGGATGGAACCAAAATTTTTTCCCCTTGGGAAAAGTCACTAAAAAGTCAAGATCTCGCTCAACTTCTAAAGCTGGAACCTCTTTGGCTGTAACAGGAGAGGCGTTTTAGTCCAGCTACCAGTCACTGTGCTGAATGTAGGGACCTCGGAGTGAATTTCAGTGAGCAGGAGATGAGATTTAAGTGGTTGTAGTACTCTCTCTTCTGGCCTTAAGAATCTACATTATGGGAATCTTGATAATGCTTTGCATTGAACAAAAGATCTGGAGCACAAATAGCCATATTAGGACAGCCTGCCACATAGGAATAGCGTAGAGGAGAGCCTTTTCCCTGCAGTGCAAGCATGCCAGATTGCCTGTAATTTGGCTTTTAGTGTTTAGAGCTGAATAATATTTTACTGTAAAAGAAAAAAATGCAGTGTGTCTAGATTTAGCGCACGTGGGAAAAATACTTGAAAGTAAATAACCCAAAATATACTGTGTTTGAGCTTAAATATAGCTAGCATCAAACAGATTTTATATCTTTACTGGAAAAACTTACTTTACGGTTAAATCAACTAAAAGTCTTCAATTAAAATTTATATTTATAGAAAACCAGAGCTAAAGGTTTTGGTTGTTTTGGGTTTTGTAGATTAGGTGAGAGCATACTGTGTTTGCATGTTCCCAGGAAAGTGGCTATTTTTATACTGCTTAAGTTAACACAGTTCTATTTATAATGAATGTTAACCAATATATATGTACATATATACATAAATATATTTATATACTGTACATATATCATAAATCACCAGAGTTTAACAGACTTAGGAATGGCATTTTAGATATTTTTTTCCCCTAGGCTTCTCTTTATACAGTGAATAATTGAAAACTATGGCATTAAAATGACACATAAAATTAAGAGTACTGTATACAAGGAATATTTATACTGTTTTTTTCAGTGGAATTTTACCGATTGTTTTCAGTACCTTAGAATTCAAGATTTCTTTTAATTTCAGTGTAACATTAAGCTCTAAAGGATATGCACAGATGCTAAATGATAGACAAAGTTAATTTTGCAGCGTGTACACTATTGCAAAATGTAGACACGTGAAATGAAAGCACAGAATTCAAAGCAGAAGCGATAAACTAAGCAGTATACTGTGATGTAGGTGAGTATTTGTTATTTTAAACTTAAATAAAAAGTCTGGCTTTTGCCTGCCTGCACTATGAAGTGGGGAGTATTTTCAGTGGTGTGTGTGTGCACATACTGTGCAAAAATCCTGTCTGGGTTTGTCAAGATTGTGCATCCTTTACTTAGCCCTCCTTAACTCAAGGAGGAACAGTTATTGCCAGATTGTGTTACCTAGCCTTGATATTAATTGTAGCTTAGTATTGTGTTGATGATTCCTATAGGAAAAACAGCATTCTGAAGTGTATTTGTTTCAGATGCTGGTTATTATAGCAAATAAAAAATAGTGGTGTAACATTTATCTTGTCTTTATAACCTAACTACTCCGATATTTGAAGAAATCTGAAAAACTGTCATTTCAGGTTACCAGTACCACTGATGAAAACAATGGCCTTAATTTCCTACAGCTGTTACACCTTCATGTGAAGCTAACACACAAGATCAGAACAGTTAAAACTGGAATCCAGGTTAGAAGGAGACAGATTATTGTGCAAGAAGCTTATTATAAAGTGCATGTCTTTCCCAGAGACAAACTCTGGAGTGGGTGCATGTAAAGCCAAATGGAGACTATGGGTCGTAAAACAACAGTGCTGAAACAAAAGTGTCCAGAGGGAGTTAGAAATGTGAGCAAATGACCTGTACGCAGAAGTGAAGTGCCTGGGTCCTGTCCTTACTCTCCTGTCTTCAACTGATCTGGGCATATATCCCATTAATATTTTTATCCCCATGCTACAGCTGACATTTGCCATCTTCTCTTTGTCTTTCAGTCATTAAATATAAATGTATTTTATTATTATTTCAAGAGAAAGAGCTGGCAGGCCGTTCAGTTTTGTTGGGGGAAAGAACCCACTTAAGTTTTGATCTTGGAGCTGAGCATCAGCGGCATTTGTGCCTTTGAGAACCTGTCCTCTTCCCTAAGAGTTTCTTCCGAAGGTTCACCGGTCGCACCTAGTGTGGGTGAACACAAAGCTTGCTGAAGGTTGAAATGAGTAATTTTCCAAGTACGTAGCTTCAGGGACTTGAGTGGTTTGCAATTTTAATGTCAGCACTACAAAAGTTACCTAGCTGGGTGTTTATGTCAGAGTGATTACACAAGAGCAGTAGTTCTGGATTACACTAAATATTTGTCTAGCCCGGCGTTTTGTCTCTGGTAATGGCCAAGAGCAGACATGTGTGAACTTGTGTAAGGAGAGGGTGAGCGTGTAGCAGCAGTTCCTCAGAACATTCTCTTAGCTCCCACCAACGTGCAGCGCTGGATCTATGATGGTATCTAGGAAGTATGGAAAGTCAGTGTACGTCTGCCGTGTAGATGACGTGCTGTCTGTTTTGGTCAGTAAGAGGCTGTCCCACAGAAGATCAAGTGAAGACTACCTTTTGAAGCTGCTGTGTGAGAAAGTAAGTGCTTTGCAGTAACCAGGTGAGGTAGCACTAACACTGTGACTGCATGGGATCGTCTCTTGAAAAAGGGAAGAAAATTGGGGAAGGTCTTCACGCACTGTTTCTTGGACATTGCTGTCCTCTGGGTGGACAGAACCTGTTTGCTGATGCTAAATCTTGCAATTCCACGTTACCATTTAGTTTGTAAATAGTAGTCAGAAATGCATTGAGATATGAACTGTAAGTTGCTAAAAACATTACTGCCCTAATCATATTCCATTATTATTCATTATTCTAGATTCTGCTTTCTAGTGAAGCCAAAGAAACTTAGTATAGCTGGAAGCAGTGTTATTCCAGGTGTACACCAGTACAAAAGAAGAGGGTTTCTGTTCTCTGTGATGAGTTCCACTAGTAGCGGTCAGTATTATCGTAAGTGTCATGAAGCTCCTAGCTAGCCAAAAGTGTGTATCTTCCTGTTGCATGTTTCAAACAGGAACAGTAATTTTTGAAATGACCATGACTAGCTCTGCAAATTCACATGCTCGCAAATGCACGTTCAGCACTTGATGTGGATCATTTTTAATGCCTACAGTGTTAGTCTCATTGCTTCCTAAGTTACCATTCTACTTGCTTTTTACCATGGATTTCTTTCCCAATTACCTCCAAAGGTCATCATGTTGCCACTGATTATGAGTGCTGTGATGCAGAGTTACTTTGCTGGTGATCATGCCAGTTTGTCAGAGCCATCGCCTTAGCTGACAATGAGACTACCTCACGTGTGGCAGTTGGGACCAAATGACAGATTTAGGTAATGAGGAGGGACAGTGTGGCTGGGAGCAGGTGCATGGGCTGACAGCCAATGTCAGGACAACATCATCCTGGCAGACTGCTAAGTGACAGCATTGTTTTCATCAGGCTTTGTTGCCTGTCACTAGGAGTAAGAAGAAAATGCTTCCAGAGGAAGGGAGGAGGAAGGACGTTGCCAAAAGTCATCTGAAACGAAGTTCATTGGAGTTATGCTTTTTCACAGTTTGTCTATAATCTGTGGCTCTCTATTACTTCAGTTGCACTGTACGTACCATGAATCAGGAAAACAGTTTGGCATTTCCCCAGTGTAGGTGGTCCCTGTGCCCCCTGAAGCAAGTTATACTTGTTATCATAACAAGTTTTACTGTATTAAGGTCACTAAGTGTTCAGACCCGTGAGCAGGAATGTAAGTCAGCGTCACTGCTGAAACTTGCCAGGGGCAAATGTGACTCAGGGCACTGCTGGGCCCTGGGGCTGCCTCCTTTTTTAATGTCCAGGCTGTCTGGAAAGAGAAATCCACTCTCCTGGGAGGCTCCAAGCTCCCCAAACCCATTTTGTACTAATCCCAGAGGTTTTGTAGTCCTGAGCATATCGTGTATATGTGCAAGCATCCAGAGTAGCACGTAGAACTGGGACTCAGTTTCTCTATACCTAATTTTTGGAGACTGATCAACCCACTTAACCTTCTGAATTTATCCTCCCCATTTAAGAATGTGACACAGTATTCACTGACCGTCCCCAAGCGTTCACCGGTCCCTGGCTGAGCCGCTTCAGCAGGGGGTGAGGTGAGATTAAGAGGACACAAGGGACTCGTATACCATCTGCCCTAAGGAGGAGCAGTGATGGGAACAGGTGAGGGGACAGCTAGTAACTGCTGTCCCTTCCCTGCCCGTGAGTAAATGTCAATTTCAGCTACAGCCACCACAAGGTGTGCCAGTCTTTATCTAAAGCTTGTTCCGATGTCTGGCATATAAGGACTGTATGATTCACTCAGCTGCTCTCTCTGTACATCAGCCAAAGTTCATGCTGCTAGTAACGTAATGACTATAAAAACTAATACCTCGTCTAGGTATGAAATGAAAAAATGAAATTATTTTTCTTTTTAAGTGCACAGCATCATTGCTGTGCTTCTGGGCGTTATTTAGACTCTAATTTTATTCTGGCCTGCAATGCCACCTTATCCTACAACTGTAAAGCTTCTGTCTCAGCCACACATGGGCGAAAATTAATTAGCATGCTTGCATAAACAGAAGATAGCAAACTGTAGTATCGGTTTAAATGGGAATTAGCAAATCCTAATTCTGCATTCCTGGGCTGGTTTCCTGATTATAGGCAAGGATCTGTTAAATTTGTTTAGCAATTGGCAGCTGTGATTTGAGGCATGCTTTCTGAACAGCGATGCAAAAAATATTGATGCCCAGTAATAAAGTACAATATCACCTTTGGGTTTAAGTCCCCCAAATGTTTAGTTAGCTGCTTGTGCAGATTAATCCTATTTGCATGGGGTAATAAGGCCTTGTTTGAAATTTATTATGCAGAAATTAAAATCCATACTCCATTTAACTCAGATTCCTACTGCATGTTCAGAGAATAGAAAAAATGAGATGATGACCTTATTTCATACCCCACCTCCCAGGGAGCTTGACCTGGTACTGCTGAACCATGAGCAAATTCCCTGGTTGTCCAGGGCCACGCAGAGCACGGAGGCAGGCAGTCTTTGCCCAGAGGAAGGCTTGCAAGCGACATCCCTGGCCTTGAGGAGATGGAGCAGCCCAGGATAGCGGCAAGGGGAGAGCAGCCTCCCTGGAACGCAAGAGCTGCTCTGAGGCTGATGGTAAATAGCAAAGACGGACAGTAAAGGAGGGGACATGGTGGGACTTGGAGGGGGCAGGGGCAGACAGCCTGCCCAAGCCCCTGGGGAAGGACCTGCGCCCACTGCAGCGTGAAGAAAGGGGTGAAATAATCTTTTATCAGGATTATCAAAGGGGGAGGTGTTGCTTTTTGGAGTTACTTAGCTTTTAGTCTTCCACATTGAGTTGTGGAGGGCTTTGAAGCGTACTGCAAGGAAACACAGAGACGTAGGAACTAGTGTATCTGTAAAAATGAGGTGTTGAGAGAAAAGATGCACTTCTGTCTTTTAAAGGCAGAAATGACCATTGTGGTGCTCTTCCCTGACCTCTTACAAGACCCAAGACACATGGGCAGTAGCTGTATTAGGACAGATCAGATTTCCAAGTCTGATAGAGACTCTACCCCAGCTCTCATGCCCTGTCCCAGAAGTTAATTACCTTCTCTGTTAAAAATTCCCTGTTTCCTTTTCTGGCTGCACAGGTTTCTAATGAATTGCTCCAAAAGCAGCATTTATATAGGGCTTTGGTATGTTTTTGTCTGCTAGGTGACAGACCACATTACATTAGCTATCAGTTTGCCCCGAGGAGATGAGCATCCCTCAGAGTCCTCTTTCATAGCTGAAGCAGGCTGAGCTCCTCTGGGCACCAAATGCAAGCATCTTGTCAAAAGCTCAGCTCATTCCTGGTTCAGGTTTTCAACACGCGTTTTTCAGTGCCGGCTCTGAAAGCAAGGTGCCACGCTCCTGCCAGTACCCAGGGTGGTACCTCTGCAGAGGGGCTGGGTGGTGGCCATGGAGCAGAAAGAGGAGATGGCGTTAGCCACCATGCCCCCACCACCCTGCTTTCCATCTCCCTAGGGACCCCCAGGTTTCCCTTCATCCTTCTCTTCGCCCAGCCCCGTGGGGCACAGCTGGGGCTGCAGCACAGGAGCTACTTGTCCCTACCCCTGCTAACCCTGGGAGGGATGCATGGGGGTAGGGGAACAGCTGTGGCAGCACCAAGTCCTTTCTGCCCAAGATGGTCCTAAGTGTCTGAAAGAGAGAGATTGATTTTAAAGCTGATTTGCTGCACCCTACAAGAGCCAGGAGCTTTGTAACCCACTCCCAGCCCATCTGCCCAGCCTGCTGGGCAGGAGCTGTTTGCGTCTTGTGTTGACCCTCAGGACGCGAGAGGTTTTCAGAGCTCAGAGAAACATTGGCTGACCTGCCAGAAGGGAGAATTACACATTTACTTCAGGCAAACTTGGAGCATTTGTTTTAGGCGATAAGGGTAACTCATCAATCCTCCCGCCCGCCCTCCTGGCAGCACCTCAGGCATCAACAAGGTGCTGAGCACACGTCTGAGAGTATAAATGCTCCCTTGGTAGGGAGTGAAGCACCTTGCAGGGAGAGCATTGCAGAGCGAGGGGAGATATATTTTTATTAACTTCAGGGTACAACTCAAAAAAACAATCTTTTGCATTCACCGGAGCTGCTCCAGGGCTGTATGGTCCCCCTGTGATAGACAGTGCCCCTGTGATGCGCATTGGGGACACTCATGCTGCGCCCCCCTTAGTGAGGGCTGGCTTTGATTAAAGTGCAGCTGAGGCTGCAATTTCCTTTTAGAGATCAGGCAAGAGCCCTAACTCCAGGATACTGAGGTGGGTAAGGTAATGTCCAGAGTCGGGCACCGAGAACCCACCTCAAAACAATCCAAAAACCTGTGGATATCTGCCAAGTTACTAATTATTTTGATGGTGCAAGTATTGTTATCTCATCTTCTCACAAAGGAGGCTAATAAGGTTTAAGTTTTTTTCTTTGCGTGTGATGCATTGAAACAAAAACTAATCTCAAAACGTCAATAGTTTTTGCAATGGTTTTAGTCCTGAATGCCCTTAAATGTGAATTTGGTGACTAAACAGAATAATGTATTGATCTGTATACAGAAAGGAGACTGACACTGAATGCTTGAACAAAAATGGATCCGCTGGGCACATAGTTACCCAGGACTTTCTTCCCCAGCTGCAAAATCTAAGCCTGTGGGAAACTCCCAGAGATGATAGCCAGAGCAGAGACACAGGAATAGATGGAAAGCACACAACACCAGTTCAGCAAGACCCCAGGAAGGTCATTTCGCTGCATGCTAAGAAACAAGAGGATGCACATGCACCAAACTGACCAGGTGGGATAGCTAACGCAACCATTTGCTTCCGCTATTTTTCTACCTTTTTATTGCTGTTACCCTTTGCAGTCATCCTGTAATCCCCGGGGGTACCACCCTTCTTGGAGGCAATCCAAGCTTTTTTTGAAATTATGTTTAGAGGTGTTGCATCAGCAACGTGATGGTGTCCCAGCACCATCATGTTGGTAGCTCCATGAGGCATCCCCTGAGGCCATGTAGTCAACCTGGCATTTTAATAACCATAATTTAACATCTCACAAGATGTGAGATATAAAATCAGTAGAAAACCCATGTGTTGAATAATACCAGGAATTATCACTCCTATTTCAGCCAGTAGTTTTGCACCTCTCTCAAAAGGAAGGAAGTTTATCTTGTTTATTGATTTTATAAACCCTGCTGCTGATAGATCATGGCTCTATCACACACTAATTTCTAGAGTCTGATAGACCCGTGATCTACAGCAGCAGCCAGATTCCGTCCCCTTCATATTTGTGCCACTGTTTTACCAGAGATTAATCTATTGCCACACAGAGTTTATCCCAGAATCATAAGTGTGTACAAAACCTGGGACTTCTCCCTCAATCCCAAAAGCCCAAATTCAGCTCCTTAATGACAAGCAAGTCCCAGAAGGACTGTGTGGACACAAGAATGGGTATTGAGCTGAGGATGTGAATTTCTGTTTCTCTTTTGCTTAAATTCAATTCATATTCCTGCCTCCACACAGCAGCCATGGTACACACTCCCATGGGAGTTTAGCAGTTTTAACATAAATTTTGCCTATTTCGCATCCAAACTTTAATGCTGCGCACAAGCCATAGAATTAGCAGCTTGTCTTCTATATGATAATGTTTAATCTGAAGCCCAGGTAAATGGATTACAGGAAAATATTTGTGACAGGCTGGAAGGTGCTGGATAAATATTTGTCATCTAAAGGGACAAACTCAAAACAAATAGAGACTTAGGCTTCATATTGGCTGTAGGCATCTATTAAAGGCATGGCAGAGCTGTATGTGTTTTTAACAGGCTTAAGTCTTACTAAGTTATTGGTCCTCTGAGAGATGCTGCTGTCAAATGGTTTAGTCTAAATGCATCCAGTGTGTTTAATGGCTGGGAAAGACTGGTTCTGAAGGAGGTTTTGGGTAAACAGTACTCCTGCTGAGTTAAAAAGACTTCATGCCTGTTTACGCTGCAGATTAGCGGCTGGGAAATATTCCTGGGTGAAAAATACGCACTTTAAATAACAGCTCCTTTGGCTATGTTTAAATGGGTTGTTACCTCTTGGGGTATTTACATGCAATGTTTTTTATCTATTGTTACTTAATAGGTGTTCTAATAAAATGAGAAAGCCTGGACGAGCATTCAGTTTGGGAAGGGTACAGGCTGAAAGCCCAACTTTACAAATACTCATGGTTTCTACAGGTGAATTTATCCCAAAATCAGAGGGTCTCTCCCAAGCCAGATATACTGACATGTGGAAATATTTGCAGGGCTGGACTGAGTTGCAGATGGCAATGCCTTCATCATATTCTTTCCTTCACTTTCATGCTCTGTCATCTGCCAAACATGAGACTCTTCCCCCATTGTATCTGATGCGACTTAAAATTTCATGGACAGGGGCAAGCAAGATTGTCTCAGCTGACCTGGACCATTCTGGGGTCAGGAAGGACAGAAACTGCTGGGGTGCCAAAAAGTCGTCTCTGTGCCACTGAGGAGTCCACACACCTGGACCAAAACTCTGCTGCTGCCCACAACAGCTGCAGTGCCCTAAGGAAGAGTAAAAATCAAAATCAAAATGAACAACATCAAGAAAAAAAGAGAATATCTATCCTGGAGCCTGGGGAT
The DNA here is from genome assembly GCA_013398295.1 of Chionis minor. NCBI lineage: Eukaryota > Metazoa > Chordata > Aves > Charadriiformes > Chionidae > Chionis > Chionis minor. The sequence continues at coordinate 2,036,464 of VZSF01000462.1, forward strand.
AACCAGGAAACCAGCCTAGCACAGGACTGAATGGCTAAATCTAGTGTCACAAACACATGTGACTAATTCTCCTTTCAAGTTGAACTCTGAATGATACTAAAGGAATTGAAACCCCGTATCTTACACCATCATTTCCAAAACCGAGAACCATCCCTGTGTTCTCTTCTGTAACCTCATCCGATGTGGTCTTGTAACAGTCAGATATCTTCTCCCAGCATCCTTGTTCAAAGGCTGCTCTGGCACTTAATTTCTTGAAGTTAGATATCTTCTTCCTTTTTCCAACCCAAATTCTTTCAGGGTCAGTGTACACCTGGTTAATCTCGTAGCAGCTTTTGTTTGAATGGAAATAATTCCGCCCCGTTCCTGTGTTTATTGCTTAAATGTAATCCAACCCTCTCTCAGCCTTCTCTTAACACAGCTACACAAGACAGGCTATTTAATCTACCCTTAAGAAATGGAGAGAATCATCTCTTGTTTCTGAGTAGCCCTTTTCCTATTTGTCTGTTAAAACCCATCTTTTTGAAAGGCAGGTGACGAGAAGGGCACGCTGACAGACAGCTCAATGAGGCTGTTGCAGCGCTTTAGCCAGTGCCAGGGCCCTCCCTGCCACGGTGGAAAACGTTTCACCTGACAGCTCCGGGATCTGCTGTCGCATCTTCCCTGGCTGTCGAGGGAAGGAGGCTAAGCATCATCGGAAGGTTGTGCAGTGCATCCAGATCACCCTTCTCCCCAGCATCCCTTGGTCCCACCTCAGCACACAGCAACAGACGTTCTTCTTTGACGCCAGGTGAATTACGCCACACTTTTTTTTTTCCATCACATTTCATACTTCTCCTAGCCACAGGGCTACCTAATTCTTCCTGTGAAATAATCCAGTTATCCATTATAAACACAGGCCTTGTCTTGCACCGTAGGCACCAAGGGAAATGGGCAAATTTGCGATTTGACATGTGTGCTGGGATTACCCCTACCAATTTATCTTCTTATAGCGTCCTCTTCACCCAAATCCTTATGCTGTTTATAATTCTTGCAGTACATCCCAGTTTTACACACAACAAATCCTTGTGAGCCACTGTACTAAATTCTTCTGTAGAGGTGAGGCCAACCAATCTATGCTATCGACTGGAATAATCTTTTTTGCAGCACTCTCCATCTGTATGCATTTGTACATAATAACCAGCTATTTCTATGATCACATTTTCTAATTCTTTTCAGTGAACACGACGGGTTTTGTTATCTGCCTAACTTTACCCTTGCTCATTGATAAAATGTAACAAAGGAGACAAAAAATACTTGCTATGTGTGCTCGAAAGAAAAAGGAAATGGCTTGATGGCCACAGAAACACTTTTCTGTGTATCATGAAAGACAAGATCTGACATGGCTTAACCTATTGGGTGTTTCTTCTTGTTATCCTCCCCTTTCTCCTGGTAAGAGGTGGCCACACAGAGCCTGCAACATCCCGCTTCCCGGGTGAATAGTGCCTTTTGTTCACATGACAACCTCCAACAGGTCCCCAAATCCAAATGCCAGTGCTCAAGAGTTAAATGAGAATTCCCCTGCATAAAAGAAGTGCGGATGAACGGGTGTCACCTCCCCTTGCCTGTGAGAAGGGATGCTGTCCTGGGCCAGGGCTGGCCGGTGGCCACCTGCCTTACCATCGCTCGGCAGGCAGGATTGCAGATGGTCCGGAAATCAAACCTCCTTCCACGCCGGCGCACCTCCTTGCCACGGTCATTAATAAAAGCGTTTATGCCAGTTTTCTCAGAAAGGTCAAACATATGCTGGCCAACGACTAATACCACTTCATTTTTCCCCAGTAACTTAACGTTGCCATTTGCTGGCTTTCCAGGTCCGCCAGCTCACTGCAGAATTTGCTCCCCGCAGCAGGCGGCTGCAGCTCCCAGCTCGTGCCGCTTTAATCATTTCCTCCTTGGGGTGGGGGGTTGTTTGTTTGTTTGTTTGTTTAATCATCTCCTGCTCTGTTGTGCTGGGCTCTTTCTCAGTGCCTCGCACTCCCCCACTCTGTTCCAGTGCCTGCTGTTATTCTTGGCATGCGAATCAATGCTAACTGGTATATAATCAGCCTGTGTTTTACCGACCAACATTTGTTCCACTGTCAGCTTTCATTTCAGCTTCTGCTCTGATGCCAGTTACTGTTCTGGTCTCTGGTGCGGAGCTCTGATTGCTTTGCTGGGTGCTGTACACCACTCTTCTGGGCCACTTCCAATTATTTCCATGTCCATATCAGTCCAGCTTGTTGCCAAGCGTCACATTCTCGCTTCTTACTAGTCTGTATACTTGGTCCCCTTCTACTCTGCACCTGTGAGTCCTGGCTTTTACCTACCCTTTTGTACTTGCAGTTCACGTGCTGATAATTCTGTACAGAATATTTCTTAATTTTAAGCCTAACATGATAAAATATTAAATAAGTGGCTCCTGGCAGGCACAGTGATACATTATAAGATGCCGATTTGAGTGTTTTGGCATAGAGCTACTTCATCACATTCTGCCTTTGATAATCAAAATGCTAAACCCCTATTTCACACAGTCCCCTCTTTTCCACATTTGTATTTTATTGATCACTACAAACATGTGTTGTGCTGAACAAATGGAAATGTAGCTACCTAGGCATTTATCTACATATTGTCCATGTTATGGTGGGACCAGATTGTATAGACCAGGCTTTGATTTTTGTGAATAAGAGGCCACGATTAAAATAATCTTAAAGAAAAGCTGGTTTCTAAGTGCCACAGTTCCTCCTCTCCCACTCAGAGCTCTGTCAGTCACCTTTTTAGACCGCCTGTGTGCTTTCTAAAGAAACACCTACACATCAAAGTCACCTTTGAAAATAGCCCTCAACCCCCACTGACAGCTCCACCAGGTGCAGCAGCTTTGTCCTCTCCCAGGCTGCAATAGTGATGAGCGAGCGGCTGCTGCTGCTGGCTGTCCACAATGCAGCGACCACACGGGGCCCACCGTGTCACAGATGGGGAAAGCAGGTGAAAGCCCCAGAGATCAAAGAACAGTCAGATGCCAAGGAGCTAGGAAGGCTTGTATGGACATCTCACAAACACTTTAAGCATCTAAGAAAGATCCTCAGTCTCTTCATGCCACTTACAGCAAGAGTTCTTCAAATTTTAACCTAAATGCCAGTCCCTTTGGTGTTTGTCCTGACCCCCCAGACCACACCCAAGCCCTGTGACAGTGATGTACACTGATGGGTTGATGATACCTGCCCTCGATTCTTCATCAATTGCTGGAGAAGGGTGGTTGGAAATTAATGCTGTGGTAGGAAAGAGCCAGGTTTTATGGAATGCTGATAGCGATGGGATGTGTTACCGAGGTGATAGGAAGCATTGGGACAGAAAGCTAAAGGACACTGATGTTTGAAGAGGGGCTGAAGGAACTGGGATTGTTTAGTCTGGAGGAAAGGAGGCTGAAGGGAGACTTTATCGCTCCCTACAACTACCCGAACGGAGGCTGTAGCAAAGTGAGGGGTTGGTCTCTTTTCCCATGTGACAAGCGATAACACAAAAGGAAATGGCCTCAAGTTGTGCCAGGGGAAGTTTAGATTGGATATTAGGGAAAATTTCTTCACTGAAAGGGTTGTCAAGCATTGGAACAGGCTGCCCAGGGAAGTGGTGAAATCACCATCCCTGAAGGTATTTAAAAGACGGGTAGATGTGGTGCTGAGGGACATGGTTTAGTGGTGGATTTGGCAGTGCTAGGTTAACAGTTGGACTTGATCTTTTCCAACGTAGATGATTCTATGTTTCTATGATTCTATATACACTGATAGGCACATTCACTCCTTGCTGAGCAGGGTGCAACTGTGAAATACTGTTTTTCTTTGCTATGAAGTATGGCCTGGAGACTGCAAACCCCATGCACAAATTTATTGTGCCTAGATAGATAACAGTCATTACTAAAAGCTGTGTCAAGCAGGGTGGAAAGGGCCATGTTGTTTGGGCTGGCAGGGAGGGACGCAATGGTCATGATGTTAGACCTGTGGTTAATGCAGCAGGAGAAGTGGAATAAAGCAGATAAAGCAGGTGGGTTTGTGTATAGACTATTCTAGTCTCTAGGAGTCCTACTTCTCCAACATCGTGTAGCTGATACATTCCAGGCAAAATGGAGGATGTGGCGTTTCATCATCCAGCATATGAGAAAAGTCTGCTGGAAAGAGCTGAGCAGCCAGGAAGGACACTCACACCCGAGAACCAAAATAGGAAAGCTGAATATAAGATTTTTTTTAAAAAAAAGCTTCCCCAATTCAAGAAGCAATGAGCTAAAATGCTAATAATCAAAGAAGAAAAATCGCGTTTCTTTCCTTTTAATGTTGTGAATAAGGAAGAGATACAAGAGTGAACAGAGGATAAAATATTCTAAAAGAGATAAGATGCAGCAGTTCCTTTAAAAATAATTAAAGATGACAGCCTGGATCCCAGGATAGGGAAAACGAGGATACAAAAGGAATCAGCAGCTCAGTAAGAATCTGGCAGCTCTTTTGTGTGGCCTGATGTGTTTTCAAAAGTAGACAATATTATCTGTTGGGCAAATACCGATGGAGAGTAAACATAGCTGTATTTTTTTGCAACAGATAAAGTAGTTATTATCTTAAAGAGGGAGTTATTATTCCTCCGTGGGCCAAATCCTGCCCCCAAATCACACTCAATGCTATCTTTAAGATGTTGTCATTTTCTTTTAGCTAAAGTTTGCTAACTTTACTGGATTAAATGCAAGTGAACAGGCACAGTGTGGACTGCTGAGCTCCCTAAATTAAAAAAGCATATCCTCTGGGGTTCAGGCAGCTCTCCCTTTGGCCAAGGCCATGCAGCTGGGGTAAGTGACGGCAGTCAGTGGCTGGGTGGAGAAAGGTCTGTGATTTGAAGGGCAAGAGCTTCTCCTCTGCAGAGGGTCAGGCTAGGTAAAAAGGAATATCGGAAAAATCTGAGCAACATGCACAGGAAAAATACCTGGTAAAACAAGCCCTGGCAGCTTTAGCTCTGGAGGGAGGACTTGCAGCAGAGAATGATGGTGGCTTTTATTGGTGCTGGCGGGCGCAGGAGGTGTTAGCAGCCTTGCAGGCAGCCTATCTAGGTCAGTGCATCCATCTATGGGCAACAGCTCTGGCCTCACTCCTGGAGAAAGGTAAGACACAAGCACGCATGTCTTTTCCCCAGCCCAGGGACAGAGCTGTGGAGCACCCTGGCCTGATCTGGTGGTGCTCGGGGTGGGTGCAGCTGTAAAGGCCTGAGGGTGGTGCTGGGGAGAAGCCGAGACTAGGGAGAAATAAGAGGGCTGGGCTGGGAGCAAGCGTAAGGTGGGAGATCAGTTTTTAGACTCTCACAAGTGCTGTTTGGAGACCTAGAGAAAAAGGCTGAACTGTCCTGGGACTAAAGGATGAGTTTCTTATCTGAGGGGAAATAGCAAGGCAAGGATAAAACCCTTGTTACGAGAATAGCCAAATATATTCCTTTGATCTAGCTGGGTTTAAAACTCATCCATATGTTTATTAGCCTCCTCTTATCTGAGCCATATGCCTTCTTGCAACTGCATTTCTCTTATCATACAGCAGTGGAAAAGACTCAAAATGCCTAAAAAGCATGTCACTTTTTCATATTCTTCATAAAATCCCAGCTGTCACCCATGTCACTGTCCTAAGTCTGTTACTGCCATAAGCCCTCCCTACTTTCCACTTGATTGCCTACTCTTTTCTCCACCCAGTTTTGACTTCACCCATGTCTTCCCTTTCTGCTGATCACCTCCTGCTGCACCGTCCCCTTCTGGGTACACCTGGGCTTTTGTTTCCTCTCTCCCTGCTCAGTTTATCGAGTGAATGGCTACTTTAAAACCCACTGGCAGGCAGAAGTCTCTTCGTGATGAGTCTCTGGCATCTTTAGAAACCCATCAGCTAAATGGGAGGAATCACCCCACTGTGATGCCAAGCCAATGCCAAACAGCTGACTGCTGCGGGGTGTCAGAGATTACGGATGAATACTGATGAAGTTCCAAAAACCAAAGCAACCTTCAGTAAAATGCAGGCTGTCAAAGACTGGAAGACTGATACGACCCTACGATGTTTAACTGAAAGAGATTTTTGCATGGGGAAATCTCCTCAAGCCTATGGGGAGGTGGAGGTATATGCTGATGCCCTAAAACACACCTGTAATGATACGATCTCCATTTGATCTCCTCATGAGGCCAGTGCTTGGATCTATTTACATCCAGTGAAATCTCACATAGCAATTGTATTTCCTGCATGCAACAATTCAAATGCATTTCCTGCTTGGTGATAACCCGTAAAAGTAGGCTATGAGAAACCATGTTACATGTGCAGAGCCTGTGAGGAGGTGGTGATCATCTACAGATGAGGCATGGGAGTATACAAAAGGGCAGACACCCCGGCCAGGTTGTAGTCTGAGCTGGTACAAAAACCTCACCCACGCCACAGTTTGTGGAGTGTGTGGATGTGCTCTGAGGCTCTGCTTGACCCTGCAGCCAGGCAGGAGCTACAGCCATAGAGGGGGCCACAGGACCTGAGCACACCAGGTAGGCATGACCTGTGGATAGGACCCTTCTCTTGTTGCCTGGAGAAAGTCTATGTTTCTCCGCCCAAGGTGCTTGGTCTGTCACAACACCCTGGCTGAGGGTGCCCTCTTAAGGGAAAGCACCAAGCCCAAGCTCTGGTGCTGCTCCTGGGGGCCCAACACAGGGCATGATGGAAAACTTCACTTGGCATAAGGGTTTGAGCCTTTTTAGAGGTGCTCTGTGTGGCAGTAGGGTTTGGGGACCTCTAGTTGCAATTACAGGCCTCCACCTGCCTGTAGCCCTGCTCTTTGGTACGTTTTCTTTAAGGGAGGCTCGTGCCCTGCCACATCTCTTGCGGCCTCAGCTGAGGGCCGCTATGGCTTGAAGGAAGCCATGGTGTTGGCAAGGCTCTCCTCTCTGCCCACAAGGCCAGGATGCCCTGGGCAGCACAGCGCACCAAGTGCACCTGGCAGAGGAGTCAGGGGGTTATTTTCTTTTTTTTTTTTACTATTGTGCTAAACTTCACTGAGGGAATTGCCTGAGACATGCAGATTTTGTGTGTTTCATTTGTCAAACCACCCTTCGCGTGACTGGCTTGGGAAAGGATCGCACTGCGTGGCTGCAGCCTGCCAGAGCTTTTGCTTCGGAGTTTATCCTTAGCTGGCTGTCAGCTACAAACGCATCAGTTGTGGGGGTTTTTTCCATCTAATGGATTCTTTTTCTCTCCCAGACTTTCTTCATGGGTGAATTAACCGAGTGATCCACTGGCTCAAGTAGAGACTCATTGTTCCTGTACCCCCAGGAGTTCTCTGCATTGCTGAAGTTTCATTTCTGGTCTGCTGACCAGGGAAAGTATTTGACAGGGAATAACGTGGAGAGGAGCACACGCATGTGGAAAGAGGACCAGGGCACAGGCACAAGACAGACTGACACAAGCTCCCATGTACCACTTTACTGAGGGAAACAACTCCAGAAGGTGCCCAGTTTTGGCAAGTCCCTCAACCTTCCCTGGGCAGCATATTAATGCAGGAAAACAAGTGCGACAGGGTACAGCCAGAACAAGGTGTTGCTGGAGCACGGACATCGCCCTCGTGGCTATGCTCAGCAAAGGGCTGCTACAAAGGACAATGTGGCAGAAGAGCGTAAACAGGCTTAGGCCAATAGTCTGCAATAACATGAACTACTTCAAAACACTTCTTCTTGAACTAGATCTTCATTAAAATGAAAATAAATGAACAAAATAAAGTTGAGTGTATGTTAGGAAGATTGATTAGTAGCAGTGATGTTAAAGTGGAGTTCAGTCCATCCTCCAACCCCTTCCAGCTCGGCATTCAAGGACATCCTCTGGACCCATCTGACAAGGAAAGCGAGCCACATGCACACAGTATGGCTACAAAAGCAGGTGTAACATCCTGCTCCAGGCTGCGTTGATCAGCCGCGTGGATGTTTGACAGGTAACCCACAGGGCCCCAATCACAGCAGTTGTTTTACCTTGTCACACCTTTTCCTTTACCAAATAACTGACCTGCCTCTATTTAATCTTTCCCCATGGGCCCCAGCTTTGCTGATTTCGCCTCAGTGACAGCCAATGAACCAGGCTCTCCCTATCTCTTGAGGTTTCACCTAAAGGGAGTTCCCAGTGCTCCTATTTCACTCTCTGAAATGCCTGGTAGTTTTTTACAGTTCCTGTTCAATTAGCGCAGTCCCAGGTGTGTCTGGCCAGCTGCTTTCCCTCTTCCATCCTCTGCAATGTTTGGTTCTTTTCCACATTGTTTTCCTAGTAGTTCAGCCTTAGGGCTGGCCACCTGTATGCAGACCTTAACAGTTGATAATTCCTCTTAAAGATTGCAGAATATAAACCGTTCATGGCTGTATTCAGGTTTGTTGCTTTCAAAAATGGTGTTTTCCACTCTCTGTTCTACCAAATAGTAAGCCTGAGTGAAAGTAAACAAAGCAAAGAAATTCTGAATCCTCTGCGTTTCAGATGTATAATGCCAGTCTCTCCCAGGCTGTTCAGCTGGCATGAACAGTACACCTGGCTTCAAGGTTTCATACATTTGTAAATTTTTTGGCTAAGGAATACCTCTCTTCAAACCCAGATCAGACTTCATAATAAATATCTGGTGTTCATTGGAAGAGGTAAGGTCTTTTCAGGCACTATCAGCTGTAAGCTTTCATCACGTCAGTGGTTGGGCTGTTAGGTTTTTGTGCCCTGTGTAGCCTCATTTGCTCTCTGTGCCCTGTGTTTGCTGTGGGACTAATTGTACCTCGCCTCATCTGAGATAGCCTGGGCTCTCAGGTGCCCTTCGCAGCAGGATCAATCATTTGGATTTTTGATCTTGGTAAGAGAGAAACCACCCTCTCTGGGCTTCCTGCCCAAGTTTGTAGCAACGTGAAATGTTAATTTACTTTCTAATGTGTTTGGGCACAGGTGTTACACAAAGTGTTGGCAGAGCTGGGGTGAGGTCCTGCGGGAGCACCCAGCAAAGCAGGAGCTTTCAAACACTTGGCACGTGGCTGAGGGAAACAGGAGAGGAGAAGGATGGGACAGGATGGGGCACCAAGGGAGGAAAGATTAGAGACAGGCACTGTGCCAAAAGGAGCCACAAAGGAGAAGTAAGACATGTAGACAAGGGCCATTTATTTGACCTTTTGTAACTTGACATGGAGAGGAAGACTTTTATCCTCTGCAATTTACTGTTGCCAGTGACAGCTTCTGGAAGAAAAGGCCATGAATTATGTTGCTTTTCTTAGTGGGCAGATGCATTTTTGAGGCAGAAATCTTGCAAAACCCATTTTCTAAGCCTCTGTGAGGGAGCTCTCTGGCAATGAAATGCTGACATCAGGCAAGCAGCTGCCTCCACGCACTGAGCTCCCACCTGAACCACTGCTTTGAGACTGTGATGGCTCTTAGGAACTGACAAAGAGGAGCCTCATTTTAGAATTACCATGCATAATAGCTTAGTAAATGTGGTGTATTTGCTCCTGCAAGCCATAAACAGAACCATAAAGAGCTTTGCCTGTGTGCATGGGCCATAACGAGTGAGCATCCACCATCCCCTGGGTCCTTCCCTACTTAAGTCTCCTTCACCCACGGCATTAGCTGTACTAGCTTGTCTGTGCAAAAGCTGACACACCTCCTTTTGCTGTGCAAACCTTTGAATTTACACCCCCTATTTTCTGATGTAAGACTTAGAAAAGCACTTAACACTCAGACACATCACTTTTAGATAGTTAGGAACTGGGCTTCAAAGCTAGAGGTCGTGCCTAGATGATGCGGCGCTGGGCTATAAGAGGGACGGCTCTCACTTGCATAATGCAAATACCGTGGACATTTGTGGCTTTCCCAGCACTGCTAGTTTGCTTAGAATATCTGAATTGGTCAACATGTCCCCAGCACATCTGTTGTTATAGAACTATATTATTATCACAGATTACAAATTTGTAAAACGTTAAGTGCTCTAAAAGGAGAAGTCCTACCTTTCTGAAGCCGACAATACAATGAATGGATGGTCTGACAGTTCAATTTCTCTTGGTCCTCCACCTGTAAAAAGTGAAAGTCCCCCAACGCCATATTGCTGTGACAGTAAATGTACACCTATTTATTATGAATTCAGACATTATAGTGTGAGTGCACAGAAAAGTGCAGGAGAAGTGACAATTCTCCTGGCACAAAACAGAAATGCCGTGTAATTTGACAAGACAATGGTGAGATAAAACACCGAATAGCTGTATTAAGCAAGCTCCTGCTTCATTCAGTGTACAAATGGGTCCTGCCGAGAAAAGCAAAACAAAAAGCAAAAAAGAATCCTGTAATCCAATACATTGTTTGAACAAATGACCTCAGTTTCCTAGCATCCAAATAGTTCAACCAATATTACCACACCATTAACGTCATAGGGTGTGTTTTATTATACTCATAATCCAAGAAAAGGCAAGGAGAAAAGACATTTGTCACAGGCGTGTTCAGTAGAAATTCTCTACAAAGGTAAATGGCTGGCATGCCAGGAAATGGCCCCTCTTAAATTTATGGCACTCCTCCGAGGACTGTAGAACTGAATAGTGTCTGCACTGCCAATGCTGTGCAGTATGCTACATATTTGGCATGATGGTTAAAAGAAAGTCTGTAAAAAAAAGTGATACAGCTGAACCAACAGCTAAACAGCGTTTTGGAAACTGCTTTTGGTGTGGGGAAGCATATAATTTGAGCGACATGACCTGATAAACAGAAGGGGTAGGGGAAGAGGCAAGGAATAGTCAGATGTGGATCTGGTTTGTCTATTCATCACTCGCCTGCTCTGTACAGTCAGCATCACACAAGGCAGATGCTCTCATACAATCGGTCATCACCTGCTGCCTACCGTCTGGGTGGAACTGATAATGGATTGGGGTTCTTCCTCCTGGTTTGATGACTGAACAAAAAAACCCAAACAAACAAAAACCAGTACTTAAATCTAGAGGAAAAGTTCAGGTTTGTGGGTTCTTGGCAGACTGTTTGATAATGAAAAGTGATCCTGTTGTGAGGGGGAGCTCTTAATCACCCTTTTCTTTATCAAGTGTTAGCACATACTAGGACAGTTAGAAATTTGATCTTTTAAAATTAAATGTTTTTTTGAAAAAATATACTTTTAAAAAGTAACCATTTCTGAAACAAAATCATGTTCTTAATCCCATTTATATTTTTTTTAATGCATTCAAACCCAGACACTTAATTTGAACAAAATTCATAGATTAAGTTCTCCCGAAGATTCTTTAAACACTAGGACCGATATAAGAGATATCAAATAGGGTGGCATCCTCCATTCCTGAAGTATTAGGCCACCTGACTCAAAAAATGAGTATGAGCGCTTCCTGCCTGGATACAGAGACTTCTTTTTCCATCTTTGCAATAGGAGCAAGGAAGCACATTAGTTGGGCACCGCCACACTCGTGAGGGAGGGTGGTGTCACCATTCTCATTTCTTCTTCCAGTTTTCCACTGCACCACTGTTAGCAGATGACATCTATGTCTCACCTGATCGCTTTGGGCACTTTGCTGTTCCCTGCCCTTGTCCTCAAAAGGTGACACGTGCAGTGGGTAGAGATTTGGTTCAACATCTTACCTGAATGCTTTCATTCTCCAGCAGGTCCTCAGTACTAGTCTGGTACCTGTGCCTGCACACCTTGACTTCTCTCAATTAGTTGAGCATACGTGATGCTATAACTTGCTTCTCAGGCAGATGTTTTTACTTATTTATGAAACAAATAGTTATGCTGTCCTCATCATTTTGGAGGGGATATGTGTGTCCACCCAAGCGTTGTGTGCATTTTCTTATACAAATGTGGTTTTCTCTTCACATAATTGATAGGCTGAACTTTTCAGATGCTCTTATCCTGTTGCTCTTCACCAGTCAAGTATGTTCCCTTTTCGTTTAAACTTCAGAAGGATGATTCTTGTCAAAATCATGGCTGTCTGCTCACTGATTGCCCTAAAAATCACTGGAAGATCAGCCCCAGGCTAGCACTGTCCTGGTTTCACCATCACAGGCCCCCTGTCCTCCTGCTGCTCAGGACATGTATCTCAGTTGGAACAGGATTTTGTATTCTGTCTGACCTCCTAGCAGATATTTCCATCTTTTTATCACAGCTAAGAGACTCTCCTTCTCAGGCTGAGGCTTTCTGGCACACACACAAAATCCCCGCCCCAACGCCTGTTGCTTATAGACAGGCTGAGCAGCCGTCTTCATTTTCATTTTCCAGTAGAGCATGGCTCAAAGTCTATGGAATACGGGAGTACCGTAAGGCACTACATTTGATGGAGACCAGTGGAAGTCATATATTATCTCAACTTGGTTTCTGCCTTACTTTATACTCATAGATGAGCTGCATCTACTTACTGGGCACGGAGAAGTTCTGCTCCTGGGGAAAAAAAAAAAAAGGAGATGAAAACATACAGCTGATGTAAAAAGTTGGAAATAAATAGTCAGAAACTGTGTGTATCTAGTGCATAAAAGTGGCATGTGAAAATAGGATTTATAAATCCCATTAGCTCTTGAAAGGAAGATCTGAGATTGCAGTTTCCATTGCAAACTTCATTATATATATCACATATGCAAGCTTTCAAGGGCCTCAAGTGAGAAAGTAGCCTGAGGTTCAAAAGCTGCCAACCACTTGTGGTTTTCAGAGGTCTAAATTAGCTTTTGAGTGCCTAATGAAGATTTTGAATAACAAACTCCAATAAACAAGTTGCTCCGTATAATAATATATAGAAACTCTTTCATAAGCCTCCCTTCCACTGATACACAAAAAGTAATCCAGTAAAAAGCGCATGCAAATAGTTTCCATAAAGTCATAGCATGCTGGGATAGCATCTTCAGTTTGGCTTAAATCTGGGTCTATTAATATGTTGGAATTTCTTTTTTTTCTAATATACACTCTCCAAGCAAAAAAAGCAAAAAAATGGGCTTCCAGTCAACCACTGACTGGTGAAAAGCAGAAGGGACTGGCACTTTGCATAGGGTGTGATGTTATCTGCTGTAATTATTGACAAATTGAAAGGGGAAGGTAGAGCACCCCTGGTTCAGTGATGGGACTTTCTCCCAGGGAGTCTGCAAGGGTTCTCAAATCAGAGGAAGGACCTAGATAAGCAGTTCCTTTGTATGTAAGAAAGGATCTGCATTATAATGGATAATTTAAAGCCTAAAAACATATACCATAGGGCTATCCCTGCCAATGGCGAAACACCTGTCAAGTTTCTAAATACAATTTTTTCCAAACAAGGTACTGCCACCGGCTCAGGATTATTCTGTGTCTGCTAGATAGAATTATCTCTTAAAAATGTTTCTAGTTTAACAATTAATTCCTACAGCTACCTATGAGCAAGACATGACCACAACTTCATGGAGGAAAAGAACCTGGTTCTGGCTCAAATAAGAAAAGCTCAGAGCTAGTGCTCAAAAGGTAAATGTGCTTCAGGGAAACTGAGTGGGAGAGGATTATGTCACAAAGTATCTATATTGATAAAGACTTTTAAAACTATTCTTTTGATATCTAAAAAGTATAATTAATTCAGATTAATATTATGTCTTCAAGTACATCTTTAACATGTATCAATATACTTATTAACATACATATTTTTATATATGTGTATGAACATATATCATTACTATCTTTTACTTCCATCTTAAAGACATTTGCATACTGGAAGTATGAATAGAGGGAGTATTTAGTCAAGTTGTTAAACGGATAGGTATAGGTATGGACCTGTCTTGTATTCTGTAAACAGTATCTAATTGAAAAAAACCCCAGCAACAGTCTAGGGTCAATCAATATTAAAGACAAAAAATGAGACAGAAATCTGATTAATTAATAGATTTGCGTTCTGCCTCCTGAGTGAAAGGGAATCACGCGGTACGCTGCTCTGTTGTGCACAGTAGCACTACTCAAATACCTATTTGTGACAATGAAGAACCTGTCTGGCACGTCATTAAAGGATATATAAAGAGGGGACTATCACATGAGCAGAAATAGTCTGTTGTTTTTACACAGGATAATAGGACCACCACTGCAGGAATATAACAACCTGCCTTAGGGTCTTTCTTAGCACGCTTGGTGCAAAAGGGTTCAAGAAAGATTTTAAAATGGGAGGAAAAGGATATAAAAATTTAATCTATTTGCTTACTACAGTTGAAGGCTAAGAGGTGATTTGATCATGATCCACATGTATGTGAATAAGAGAGGGATTTGATTGTTTAGGGAGAAAAGCACAAAAAAGAAATCTTTGGTGCTTTAATGATAAACTGTCACATCTCTGTATTCCTTGATTAGTTTGAGTTCAGAGAACTTCTGCAACTTAGCCTGTAATCTACTAGTACAGATGAGAAGCAACTCTGAAATCCTCTTCTTATCTCCTGATTGTTCAAATAAATATTAAGCCGTTAAACTAAAGACATAATGAATTAGGTAAACAGAAGCATCCAAGTATAAAAAATAATTTATCTGCCCAGTTTAGAGTGTGATTTCCAAAGACCATGCTTTTATTCTTGGTCTTGTCCAAATATCATAAATCAGGTTCAGTTCTGGCCAAAGCTGAGCTGTCACCCCCCTGGCTGAAGTGTTGCCTTGTACTCTTAAAAGCTCTGTTTCAGGGATTTATGAGAAATATCCGAGGCAGAAGGAAATGCTGGTGTAGAAAAGGTGCAAGTAAATTTGTAAGCTCCATCAACATGCAGGATTTTCAGAAATCTCTTTGGGTCACTAATAGCTCTTGTCTAAAGTCTGTTTTGGAGTTGTGTAGATGAATGAACAACATACATATGAAAATCTGAATTTTTTTATTGTCCTCTTCTATGGTGAACTATTGAGTCTTGCTCCCTGTAGCATCAATGTTTGCAGTGTGGAACAAAGACAGAAATTAGGGTAAAGTAAGCGAAGCATAATAATGGGGAACATTCTTTCTGAACACTCTGGTACTATTTTGTGTCTAATTACAGGACCGTGGAAGGAGGAAGTAGTATTCAGAGCTCCACTCTGCTGTGCTGTGTGAAGCAGCACACGGGTAAATGCAGGATTATTTCCCACAACAGACTGGTAGATGGATTATTTCTTATGATGGTAGTGAAAAATAGCAGATTGATCTGCAAGCAAACTGGATGATGTCCTGGCTGTGCAGCAGGAACCACAACAACATGGGGAATGCAAGGAAGGGGGAGGCATTGTAGGAAATACTCTGCTGGCAAATACTGAAATCATGACAGAGCAAGACAGGTAACTCAACAGTGCTCTGAAAGAAGACCGAGGGCCTGAGTGTTAAGGCGGCCTCAAATTTTTATTTACTGTAAACGTATGGTTGCCCAGGGCTGGGCTCACTCTGCAGGGACAGTTTGGAGAACCAGGAACAGCCAGGTCCTCATAAAATACTATCACCAGAGCAGTAACTAGCAGGAATCTGCAAGCGGAAGACTTTTCCAAGGAAAAGGGGGAGAAACTTGAAGTAAGTTGTTAAGTCGAGTGGGAATGGTTATTAAAGATTGGTTTGCGTGGCCAGGCCTGCAGACTGGAGGCTGAATAGAAGACCCTGGAGACACGCTGGTAAGTTCTGTAACATCTGGATGGAGAAGACATGCAAACCCAACTGGTGTCTCATTTGTCTGAAAATGGGATTACTTATATACACTTACCTCTCCCTGACACCACCAGCTTCCCTACCCAGTGTTCAACCCATTCACTCTCTTTTTAGTCATTTTGGTGCAAAAATTCAAGTAACTTTAAAACCTATAATGGTTAATACAGCTCTATAAAATTGTCCCAAAAATGTACCTGTATAGATTCTAAACATGGCACATACTTTGTCTTAGATGCAAGGAAAATAAATCCAAGCAACTCAAAATTGCCGTAGGTTGTTTTCATTAAAGGTAAGCTGTACACTTCTGATACGGCTCGATCTGGCAGAAAGTTGTATTTTCTGCCATATATAAAGTACAGTGTTGTTGATTATACATTTTAAGGCTCATTTTTAGGTGTTTCAGGCTCAAATTTATCCTCTTAGCAGGTCTACAGCAGTCACTGTGATTATTTGTGGCCGGGATCACTTCTCTACATAGATAAATGTTTTCTGAAAGAATAGAGCAGATTATCAACCTTGTCTCATGTGAAAGTGCTAACTATTCATTACACATTTTCAGTCTGATACATATGATCCGATGCTAATTAAGCTCCTGCTACCTGTGCTTCTGTGAAAAGTGACTCCCTGGTGTTTCTTGCTGTCTTTCATTTGCAATTATGTGAACTCAAAAGGAATCAATTTTTTTCTCTTTCTTTTATATCATACAATTTATATTCTTCCCTTGCACAGTGGTTATCTGCAGAATTGACATGATTGCTCTGAAAATTGCACCTAGCTCATGAAAGCTACAATTGATTTTAAAATGGTGCCTATTCTCATTTCCTGTGATCTCGGAGCAGGCTTGGATACACTAAACTTTGTCTAAATTTGCTGGGCATCTCTGTAGAAGTATTTCATTCATGAGAAGCTGTGATTTTCATTTGCAAATTTTAATGGGTCTGTGACCTCCCGTGATACCAGCTTGGATCTCCTATTGAAACTAATGGGAGTTGATTCGAGAGAGTAATGGCTTCCTTAGAGTACCTGTGTGCAAAGACTTTCATGCAGCTTGTGAAGATGGCTCTGAGTTGTAGTAAAACCCATGGTGCACAAATAAATACTATTCAGATAGAGCGTTTCTGTATAAATTGCCTCTAGCCCGCACCAGAGGCAGTCTTGGTTGCCTACCATATTTCAGATCTTCAGTCCCTTTGTCCTATTCTCGTCTCTAGCCTCAGCAGCTATAAACAACCCTGAGGGAGTAAAATGTGTTAATCTAAGCCCACCTGGATATGTGAGTCTCAGACAGTTTTGCAGAAGAGCTCCAGCCACACACAGTAATTCAACATGGCTCTGTGCTGTCTTGTAGAGAGACCTTACCAGCTGAGTGAAATCCACCTGCCAGGAAGCCCTGTGAAGTCTTCTCATCAGGTTAGATCTTACATTTTAGAACCCCAAACTAGGGGCCAGGGAGTAATTAAAAACCTAGCAACTGGATTTATTACTCCGTCGACACAGCCACTGATACACATGATCAAAACCTCCTGGCAGGCCCAGCTTTGCTGTATTTTTCCCCCTATCAATGCATGGCAAAATGACATCTCTGTACTTCAGCTTTGCCTCAGGCTTAGTGTGTCTCTGGTAAATGTTATGCTGCAGTCGTTGCCTGAGTTGCAAACACGTTGCTGTTCTGCTACAGCTGAGGTATTTCTCCTTTAGTGAGTTGCACTGATATTTTGATGCAGTGTTCGTGTGTGCAGTGTTACGCTGCAGTGTAGTGCTGTCTTCTTGCCAGTTGTATGTTTTCTGGGACGGTTACTTTTTTTGGCCAGCCCCTTCACAAAGGTCAAAATAGCTTTTCTCACACTCCTTGCAGAGCTTGCCACGGCACTGTTGCAATAGCCATGTACATGAATGCTCTTTTTGCAGTGGCTATGATCCTTTAATTGCCAGCCCAGATGAGCTGCAAACTTACCAATGGGCATTTTGTGTTTGCTAGATCAAATTCCAGGTGTGCTTGTAATGTAATGGTTATATCTGGAAAGATCTGTCCCCTTTAGCCATAATTACAGCTACACTGTACAGTCTTGTACATAAATTTGCTGCAGTAGGATCCAAACAATGTATTGATGGGACCTTATGACAACGGGTACCTCCCTTCCTGCAATGTAGGTAACACGTGAGGTCACCCCATAGAAATGTGGGGTGGTCCAGATAGGCAGGTGCTACCAGGACACCCAAAGAAGCAAAATTATCGCTGCAATGAGAACTTTTGCACTGGTGGGCGCTATGGGACATGGTGACACTTTTTGGTCAAGCAAACGTGGCTTAATCTCTGCTTGCCTTTCAGAACCTCGAGGAGGGGAAGAGGCCAAGTTCACGGAGGAAGGGTGGAAGGACTCTCCTGACACCTGAGTGTAAAGAGCTTCTTATCCACCAGAGACTGTCTTGTCTCCTGCTGCCAGACGCTGTGAGTGCCCCAGGCTCCTGTCTCCGCTTTGTGCGCCAGACAGGGCACCCTGACCAGCATTTTTCCATCCCTTTTGCTACTTGAGAAATACCAAAGAGACCGCACTAGGCATAGTCTTGAGTGGTTGGCAGGTTCAAGGAAAACACAAAAATAATTTCTGTGGTTTGTCATCTTAGGATCTACACAAGAGGGGAAAAATATTTTGGAATAAAACTCACATTAGAGTACTCTTTGTCCTATTGTGTATATTTTAAGAGTCTGAAGGAGCTTTGCTATTGCTCTTTGGTTATACTGTGGCTCTTTTCTCTTAGGATTATCAAACATACGCTGAATGGACAACCCAGGTAGTGCATGAGCTTGAAGAAGAAACAACTTGCATAGTAATCGAATTACTAGGAACATTAATTGTTTGCAACGCGCAGGACCTGGTTGCCTGGTGAATCTGCATCTTCCAAAACAAAATCTTGTTTAAAGTTAGCCAAATGTCTGTAAAGATTTCTACTAATATTATACATATGATATTCTGCAAGAATTATGTACCTATAGGATAAATAATATTTTTAAGAAGTTTATCAAATGGAAGTGTTTGCTATTGAAAATAACTTTAAAATCATAATAGGATTTCTAGCTTTTTTAGATGTACTGAAGTGAAACTAACTATGTGGCTTAGATTTCTGCTCTTCCCATGAATGAATAGTACTGATACATCTTTCACAAGTTGTCGGCTGCAATATACATGGGTTTTAAAGCTCTGTCTCTTTGCTAGTCCGTTCTTCAACAGCATAGACTTTGGACAGCTAGCTTAGTTTCAACAGCAGTAAATTAGTCTGGCCTGAAATGGTTCAGTCATTTGAAACAGATAAAACAAAAATATTTATTTTATGAATTTATTGTGATTATAACAAAAAGAATATTGTCAGCATTGTCATCTTGGTCTCTTAATATTTTTTGTTGCTCGTATTTAACAGTTCATTTTTTAAATTTATATGAATTCTGTTTTCTGAATTAAAGCAGAATGACAATGTTCTCATTAAGTAGTCAGGTTCGAAGAAATAAATATGGAACCGTGAGCTTTGTCTGCTTAACCAGGTTTTTAGTCAGATTTCATATCTTCCTCTGTTTTTTTGTCCTTAAAGTAAGATCATTCCCTCCCATTGGCTTAAAACACTTATTGGTCTTGTAGATGTGAAGGACTGCATTCAGGAAAGCTGGAGAACGCACAATCTCAAAAAGGCTTATGAGAGCACGGTACCAGGAAAATCTACATGTGAAGGCATAATCTTTCCTTTCTGATTCAGGTTAAGACTAATCAAAAAGCTTTAAATGTGATTTGTTTTTATCTAGATACCAGTTTGACTTGCAGTTCACACACACTTGCCTTACCCACTCTGCAACGTGAGTTAAAGTCCACTGAAGTCAGCAGAGGTTGGAGCAGTGCTTGTATGGACCAGGGGATCATGGAAGAAAAAGTCGTGTCCGGCATCAGTTTGCCAGGTGAGCAGTACAGATCTTGTAGCTTGAAAATCTGGGTGCAATTTGTTATTGCACAGCCCCCGTATTTTCCCCCCAAAGTATCATTTAAATAAAGACTACATTAAGGCATCTGTAGACAATGTGACAGTATTACAATTTCACAATCTGTCACAATGCCAAGGCTTCCTATGTGGTGGTGTTTGGCGTGCAAAAGTACCACTCTCTGAGTGCATTTTTTTAGCAGCCCAGAGGCTACCGATGCTGGAAAACAGCTGAAGAAAATGAACGAAGGGCTACCTTAAGGGTAGTTTTCATGCCGCTGCCGGTCGCAGGAAAGATTGGAAAGTGTTGTTTGGGCAAAACAAAATAGCTGTCAGCTCTGGCGTACTCCATACCACTCACATCGATGCCTTCAAAGTGCAAATTCATATTTTTGTGGCACTAGAGAGCTCTAATCCATAAGTCCTGTGGTCTTCATAATACGCATAATATGAGCCAAATGAAATGTGGGAGGGCAATCCTGAGTCTGCACATTACTACGACAGGGTTATTTTGGTTTTAAGGGTGCCTAGGTCAGTCCGGCTGGCATGGCTTTTTGCGAGCGCTCAGCACCGTGGGTGCTAACACCATTTGCAGCTCAGCGCTTGGACAAATCAACCCCTGGATCACATCAAGCGCAACTTATTAGCACGTGTGAAGAGTTACGCTGGGTGACTTGGGGCACTTCACAGAGCCATCTGTGGCTGAGGCGGTGATAGAAAAATTGTACCCTGGGCAGCATTAATCTGCTTCAACCATGAGCTCATCCTTTCTGACTCATCCACTCTGTGCTTTCCAGTTCCAACAACAGGCACAGGAATTGTTTTTAGTCCTTTTCCTTGCAAAGCCTTGATTTGCTCCGCAAGAACCTCCATCCTGTGATCCGAAGGAGGAAGGTCCTGTGCATAGCGCTGCCTATGGACACAGGCCACAGGCCACAATAAAGTGTGCGTATATAAGCACACCACGGTAAGGCTGCAAGGGCAATATTAATTCTCACACTCTTTGATTTCCAAACATTTTTCTTTCCAACTCTCTATTCTTACATACTCTCTGGTGTATAATCGTTTTAAGCGCAATGTCTCACCTTCCCATACTGAACAGTCACTGCTACATAAGTAGTCCAAAAATGAATTAAATTGTGTGTAATCAAAAAATGAAACCATCACTGTCCAGGATATGCAAGTCCACTGCTTCATCTATTCTGTTTCTTGCCTGGAGGATCTACTGAGCCTTCAAATTCCTTTTGCTGCTTCAGAGAGTATCGTGCATCCAGGTATAATATCCTGTGCTACTGGCAGATGATTACAGTTATACTCTTAAATATCTTTATACAGAACACATTACACTCAAAATTAAGTATTATTTTTATATGATGAAAATCAATGAAAACATGTGATGCAAGTATGGGCTTATATAGGCATGAAATAACTGAATGAGTCACACAAGACTCCTTTTGATAATATGACATCTTTTTTTTTATTTATTTCAGTCTGTCACAGCTCTTTAACTTCATCCTCCCTCAGATAATGCTATTTGAATAAAGGGTTGTTTTCATGAACAGTCTTGTGACAAGGAAGAGTTATATTAAAATGACACCGGTAACAGAAAGGCAGCACAGTCCTTTATTTTGCATGTGATGTTGGCAGTTCAAAACCCTTGAGCTGGTGATATACTTTGGAACTGTTTTGTTTTGTGGCTCAAAAATCCCAGCATTTTGCTTTCTAGTGCCTTAAAATACACTGGATAACTTAGCTTACTGCTCCCTCAGAGGCCGGTGAGAATTCAGCTAGATCGAGCCAGTCTCAAAGCTAGATAACCTACAGACCTCAGGAGAAAGTGGGTTGGGATGTTCACTACTTGGAGAGGTTTCCAAAGCCTTTGCTTGACCCAACACTCTGCTAGGATCGTCTTGAGGGGAAAAAACATAACCTTTCACACAGTTGCAAATGGATCTGTAGAAGAGAAGCTCTGAAAAGCAGGACTCTCCTGGCTGAAGTAGCCAGCATTTAGTCTAAGCAGAAGTGGGGACACTGCATAAAAAGATTCTTACTCCCCACATAAATTCTGATTCATCCCATAGAAATGTGCAGAGATATTTTAACAGGTCCTTAACACTTTTTCTAGGTTTGCAAGCCTAATCACAACCAGTGCTTTTGGAGAGCACTGATGTTATTTCAGGCAGTAAGGAGAACTTGACAGGTGAGATAGAGAACATGTACATTGAACAGCGAATGCTTAAATACTCTTATGAACTGTAGCAAAAGCAAGTTACAGTCTTCAAATAAAAATAGACTATTTTCTCAGGAAGAAATCTGATGTCTGCCTGTTTCCCAGGATTTCACTGATACTTAAGCTTTCTTTTCATATCTGTATGAATACTGTATTATGCACAATCATTGCAAAGTTGTCCCTCCACTTCTCCAACTTTTATTATCCAAAGTAAAATACAGCTATAGTGATGTTTCTTACATAGAGAAAGATAACATACACCTTCTATGGTGCCTTTCTTTTAGGCGATCAGAAAATTCCACCTGTATCCCAATTCAGTGGCAATGCTGAGAAGAAATGTAATTCTTCAACCTTTTTTATGGACACAACAGATGCTGAATTGGGAAAATCCAAACTCTTGGGACATACTGCTCAAACTCTGTGAAGAAACAGATGGACACTGTAGGCTTCAGTCTTCATAACAGTTTTCAATTGTTAGCTACCTGGGTTCAAGTACCAGAAGTGTGGATCTGAAAGGAAGAAGATAGTTTATTAGGCTGAAATCTAGCACACTGACAGCTTAGAAACAAGTAATACATAGATGATCTCACGTATTTGCAAGTAGTAATCGAAATCACAGCAGAAATTTTGTTTTCTGTGAGGTGATGTGAGTGCCACTGGCAGGCTCTGAACATTATCCTGAAAACTCTACAGAGAAAAATACTTAAACCCAGGACAAATTTGGTACAAATAAATAGTTCCAAGTTCTCTTACACAGAGTTATTCCCAAATTTGTATGGCTGCAATATCACCCCTGCAGATATTTGGCTCCATGTGTATGAGTCATGACGTTTGACATCTGTCATATCCACAGGTGCTCCCATGCAAAGAATTACTTTTTTTTCACTTTCCCAGGTTGCTAGTTTCTTAACAGTCATCGTGACAGTTTTTGCTTGCCCAAATTGACACTATTGTCTGAGTGTAAGTGAAAGGATTTACAGAATACAAAATGCAGAAAATCATAGAGTATATTGCACGTGTAGTGGCTCCTTTCACACAGTTCCAAGATCTCTCTGTGTTCAGGCACTATTGCTTGCTATCTATCTGTGTTCAGAAACTACACCTTTCTGACTGCTCTTTGTTCCTTTGCAAGTTTAATACACTTGATTAGTAATAATAAAAAAGAGGGGTATGTGTGTTAATATTCCATTAGGTCATTTAGTAATGCTTATTCCTAGGTTTTATGCGACAGTTTGACCGTATTTTTTTCCAGTTGGTAAAATGTGTATGTTTATCTGTATATGTGTCTGTTTAGGTGTATTAACCCACAGCTATATTCAGTGATACTGAAAACTGGAGATGGAGAAGAGCTCAATAGTGTTTTTGGGGGGATGTGAGATATCAGAGGATTCTGCATCTTACTGGCAGACTTCCTAAACCTACCCAGTGAGCCGCCTCCGCCTTCCTCTCTCTGTTTCAGATCTCAGCAGGAGCAGAAGATGCCACGAGAGCCCTGGGGCCACCCAGAGAGCAGGAGTGAAGTCCCACGGCAGCGCACAGCACATCTGCCAGAGGTCTGCTGCTCACCTTGCAGCCTGCCACGTGTTACCTCCTCCCAGGTAATGAGAAGAATTGTGTTTTCCTTGGTGACTTCCTCACATCCTCTGTAACGTCTTTATGTGTCTCTCCTTGCCTCCCGCTAGCTGACAAGCTTCTGTGCCCTGTGGCCAGCACTGTACAAAATGAGCATGAGTAACAAGAAGTCTTGGCCTGGTCTTACAGCTTTGAGCTGCGTGGGAGCACTGCTGCAGAAAGCAGCTGGTGAGGCAGAAAATAAACCCCTCCGATCGCGGAATAGCTGAAGCTGGAAGGCACCTCTGGAGATCACCTCGTCCAGCCTCCCTGCTCAACCAGGCGCAGCTAGGTCATCCTCAGGACCATGTCCAGATTTGGTAAAGCTTTTAAAAGAAAGGTCAGAATAGTCTCCAACATCTTTTAGAATAACTATTATTAATTTATTATTATTATTATTATTATTGCTAAACTGCTTCAAAATTCTGCAGGTTTTAGGGAGCCTATCCAGTCCAGAGGCCCCAGATGTGTACTGACCTTGCCTTGCAAGGGCACAGATCAAACTCATACATTTGGCGTAGGTAAACCACACTGACCCTGGATGTTCACAGTCAAAGTACTGGAGGGAGCCTTAGCATACAACTTACCGAAAAGTAGGACGATTTAGCACACTTTCTGCCATAAAAAGCTATTGAGACAGGGAGAAAAGCCATGGAGCTCATATTTAGAAAAAGAAATCTTTATTCTTCTACAATATAATAAAAGAAATAGAAAGAATTAACCCTCCGCTCCATGAAGTAATTCAGCACAATGCAGATACACACTCTGAAACACGTTGACCCTTTCTGAAAGCGTGGAGGACCCCTTGAAAAGAGGCAGTGTGAAGTAGCTACATTGTGGGATTTTCTGTTGTCAGGGCAATGCGAAAGAATGGCAAAGTGTTTCTGGAAATCCAAGCAATTTGTATATCACGTTGACATAAAAACACATGCTCCTAAATGTCTGCACAAATGCACCTGCAACATGAAGAGTGATGGTCAAAACTTGCATCCTATGAAAGAAAAACTATGTGGTATTTTGGAATGTATAGAATGCTTTAATGATGAACTACAGTGACTGCTTTTTAGAAAAAACACCTTTTATTTCTTTCTTGTTATGAGACGTTGCTATAGTCTACCAAATGAAAAAGACCAGTGCTTCCCCTCATTCATATTCCAGAGATATTTCTCTCATGCTTGGTTATTTGGGTGTGGAGCAGGCTGGTTTGGGGTGTTTGTTGGCATTACAAAATTGTAAAAATGTCTTATTTTAGTAATACTAAATGTCAGTCAAAATGTTCTTTAATTTTGGTTGTTCTTTATCAGGGAAACAATGATCTGCTCTCTGTGAAGCAGAAAGATGCTTTAAATTCCAAATATTGTAAGACTCCATAGAATTAATCTAGGAGATAAACCAACAAATTCTTCTGAAGGCATTGTTACTATAGAAACATGCCTAAATCCAGAACGTCATTGTGAGGTAAAAAGAGAGAATTTGCTTCATTAATCATTTTTACTCTCCTGTCACTACTTGGTCGATGGGGACACCGGTACCCACAGTGTAGCGAGTCGTAGAGGTAGAAAGGTGTCTCCTGCCTTTTCCAAAAAAACCCAGACTGACAGAGATGCGAGCTGTTCTTCAGAGCTGGGGTTGAGAGGGCCTTTCCTTCAGCCACTGGGTTGTGTGTTACAGAAACTGAACACCAAAAATGGTCTCACTTACTTCCCACTAAAAAACAGCTACAACTTTGTAGTTACTGCTTCAAGATTAAAAATGTCAGCCTGAAGCTCTTGTGAACCTGCAATGCTGTCACGGCCCTGTGTTCTTGCATCCTCAGTCCAAAAGAGGCTTTTAAAATTATTATTTGCTATTTCTTTATGCAGTTTTTCATTAACTGGTGGATCGTGCCGCTGCAGGAGGTCACTGGGGCAAGACCTGCAGTATGAATTTTAAGTGGATGGACAATATTTTTACTAAAGTTTTACCTGATATAGGTGCACAGGCAAATCTGTAACTAAATCCCTGGCTTCAGAGAGTATGGATGCTTTCCTCTGCCACGCCACCACTGCTGTCTTTTAGATTTTAACACCATTGCACATAAACTTCCACCTTGCCCACTGTCATTTTCCCAGGAGCCATCAAAGGCAGTCCTCTACATAGGCAAAACACCTCCAGGAGCCAGACCTGGTCTGTTATTTCCCTTAGGTATCACTTTAGTGATTTTGTAATGTAACAACAGGTTATGAGCCAGGTTGTTGGCCAAACAGAGCACAGAAACGCAGATCAAGGATGTGCCCGGGGTGGTGTGCAGATCTATGGTGGTTTTGCTTCTCTCTCTCCATGGCGGCTTCCAGGAGCAGGGTCACGCCAAGATCAACATCGATAGTGTTGGCACCCCTGGCATCCCTTGCAGGAGCAAAGGCTGGCTTGCTGAGGTGACAGCCGTGCTATCTGGCAAGCGCATTCACTTGTCCAGAGTTTGTTGGATTTAGAAGTCAGGGAGGAACTAGGAGCACCTAAAAATGTGCCCATTGAAATCCCCATTTAACTTTCCACATGCTCCCTGCAAAGTAACACAGGAAAGGACCTTTTGGTATGGATCCTTGGGGCTGAGTTAGAAAGGAGAGGGAACTTGCAATGGCCATTTCTAACCTGGGGATCTCTCAGCTTTTCCAAGCACCGAGGCCTATCACCCA
This sequence comes from Chionis minor, assembly GCA_013398295.1. Lineage (NCBI taxonomy): Eukaryota > Metazoa > Chordata > Aves > Charadriiformes > Chionidae > Chionis > Chionis minor. The sequence goes on from VZSF01000462.1 coordinate 2,062,577, forward strand.
GCCACATCACCACGCTCCTGTCTTCACTCACGCCACACTTGAAAATAAAAACACTCCGGCACGTTGCCTGGGAGATACCTGCACTGCGCTCCATCCAGCCGTTCCTCAGCCTGCCTCCGCAGGAGGTCAGGACTCACCATGGATCTGCTCAGTCGAGGCACATCATCACCCCTGGTGTCACCTATGCATGGACAGACAGTGTGCCTTTCCAGAGGGAGGCAAACTGAGCTGCTGACTCCTCTAAGCACATCGTGAAGAATTACATAATACATAAATTACAAATTACATAAAATCATGCAAAAGCTGACATGATTGCAACAACAGTTAAGCTCTCTTGAGAAAATCTTTACAGGGTTTAATACAGACTAAACTGGTAGACTGCTTGAGAAACTATTGTCATAGCTACGGAAGTTAATACAGAATACCTTCTCTATTGAGCTATTCCAAGGACACCAATTTAAAAATACACTTAGAAGGATGACTTAAGTTCCACATGGGTATTCAGTACATTTTCTAAGGAGATCTGCCAGGGAGAAAACCCATTAACTTTTTTATCAGACTCTCTAGGAATCTCCCATAAATTGATTAACATCCAAAACAGAATGTACATCACTTTATTTCCTCTGAGTAGAAGCTTATTTCTAGCTTTAGCATGCCCCTTATTCCTAAAATCTCCTTAGAAACCTGGGATCCTTTCTAGAAAAGATATTAAACACTAGGTCTCTGCCAAAGTCATAATTAATAGTCAAGTAACCAGGACTCCCATACTAGCCTCATTTTTTTGCATTTAATAAAATTTTACCATATAAATATCCTAATATTGATAATTTTAAGATAATAATTTTATTGATGGCACAGAGGTAGATTGATTTTTCTATGAATAAAAGAAAAAAAAAAAAGAAAGTGCTACCAAGTTTTAACATCTGAAATAATGAAGATGAAAACTGAAAAAAGGAATCCATTCATTTTCTTTGTGGGTGCTTTCTTGAAAATTACATTTCATAAAAAGTTAAAACATGAGCCTTCTCATTTGAATTTTTTTATACTTCTGTATTACAGATACCATTAATATTGATTTTTTTGTTGTTGTTGTTGCCATGCAGAGATCTACACATTGCAGTCAATATTCCTCTTAGGCTTTTTATTGACAAAATAAATAAAATATCTCCTAAAGTCTTTCACTATGGCGAATTCCCTCCAGCCCTTGAATCCCTTCACAACAGTTCTTTGCATTCATCTGATTTTGCAACATTCTCTAAAAAAATGGGAGTAGTGGAGCCAAATACTGTATTGCCATATCAGCCTCACCACCCCAGAGAGAGGTTCTCCTGCTTTTTGTTCACTTTACCCCAGCCATCAGACTAGGCCACCGTGCAACCAATTTTGACACACAGTGACCCATGTGGCAGCACAAGCACAATTTTCTTCCCCCTGTAGCAGCCTGGAAAGAGTTAAAAGGAGTCTGCTCCCTCATCTTGCCCAAATTGCCAATTAGGCACAACTGCTCAAAAGGGGAGCTCCCAAGGCACAAGCCAGCAGTAGGTGGAGGTTTCTCTGGAGAGTTAGCAGTGGGAGGCTGCTTGGAGAGCCCTGGAGGAAGGCAGGAAAGCAGTTCTGGAGGAGGGTAAAAAATGAGAAGGGCTCATACGAGATCTGCATTTAGGAAATGAATGTGACACCACCTGTTGCAGGCTCTTACAGGAGGGGCAAGTGGTCTTATTTTAAGTGAAGCTTAACTTGCTCACCCATGTCTTTTGTATATGTATGCATTGCTTATGTTTTCCACACTTGTGTACTGTAAGCAGAGAGAGGATTGCCCAAGTAATGAGTGGCCAGGAGTAAAAGTGCCCAATATGGAGGACAAGGGGTGCAGGCCATTCAATCTTTTGTCCTTCTTGTCTCCTACTCATACTTAAGGCATCGATTGGCCTGGGCCATGATGCAGTATTCTTATTTCTGCTCTTGGTGATATAGGGGTGCTACCTGATAGTGTAAGTTGGAGTCTTAAGGATGGGACTTATAACCCCCCATGGGCCTCATACCAACAAGAAGGAGGTCCAGAGCTTCTGCCAAGTGGCATGGAGATGGCAGAATGAACTGATTGCGGCTCTTGAGGCTGCTGTTCTCTGGCAGCAGTTTCCCTGCCTAAACTTGCATTTGGGCTCTTTGAGAGGTATGGGGGAAGTTCTTGATCCATGTAAATATTTGGGGACGGAGTTGTGGGGCTCACAGGAGCTGCAGGGCTCTTTTGGTGCTCCAAACCAACAGAGCTAAGGGCTGCAGATTCCAGAGGTCCAGACGCTGGTGTAAAACTCTCATGGACTTTTGCTCCGGTATGTGCCAGTGTCTTGTGGTGCTAACTTGTGGCTTTATATTTAGGGTTACTTGATGGGATGATGGATGTCTGTGCCCCAGACAAACTGAGAGAGACTGAGCCCCAAAGAGCCCTTGTTTGGGGCTTCTGCAAGTGGCTATGGGAAAAGTGAGATGCTTGTGCTTGGTATTACAGCAGGTGAAGGCTTCTGGAGGAGGTGCAGTGTCACCACAGGTGGGAGGTTTCAGCTCCAAGTCAGCATAATCAGCAGAATTGTGTTTTGGGAAGCTGCCCGTTGCTAACCTAGTGACAACTGGTGGGTATAGAATAATTAATTACTCCTGTGACTCCTTCAGCCAACCCTCAGATGTGATCTCTTCCTCTGGTTTGGTCTAGTAGTCCAGAGCAACTCCTTACCCCATCTCCTCCCAAAACCTGATAGCTGGTGCATTGTTGTTTAGTGTATGTGGGACTGCAGTTTCCTTATTCTAGTTTGCCTTGCTCTAGTAAAATATGCAAAATAAACCTTGTTTCTTGGTGTTTTGGCTATTAGGAACACAATTGTGAAAGGTTGCCTGTGAAAAGAAATAACTTGCAGCAATTATCAGTTTAAACTATTGCTTTGTTATGAATCCCTGTTTCCTATGCAATCTTGTTATTTCAAGGTTACTGCACTAATTATAGTTGCAATTTAAAGATATTCAATTTTAAAATAATCAGAATAAATGATTTCTCAAACTGCCTTTTAAATAAATGTTACATTATTTGTTTTATAGGTTTTTTAGTAAGGAGATTTAAAAAAAACCCCGAACATTGAATAGAGTCTTGTTTTCACCCAGAAGACTGTTTTTTGTCAGAAAGACAATTGTGCTTCTAGCAGTGTAAGGCTATGAAATTTGTAGAAAGTGTTTGCATGGAACCCAGAGACCTAAACTCATCTATTGGGTCATGGCTTATGTTGTGTAAAGCGTTGTGGCTTGTTTTTTCCTTTTGCCTTTCATAAAGGTCTAGTAATGGTCCAGGTTACAAAGAATCGCACAGATCTAGGAACAAAGACATAACTGATTTTTCTCATGGTGGACAAGCAAATCATATCAAGATAACCTCACATCTTATTTCCCTAACCTCTCTGTCTCGTATTTTCCGACTATTGTACAAATTGATTTAAGCAATCCCCATTGACTAGCTTGGAGAACACCAAGCACTCTTGTGAAGTTCCTTAGTACTCTACCACTTTGTTAGTTGTGACAGAGGTTAACAAAGGAGATGTATCTGCCAGTGAAGAATGTGTCTATAAACTCACTTAGACCAAGAGAAGACAATAAGCCAAGAACTGTGAGGGAACTGTAAAGGGAAGAACTAAGTCGCTGTCTGGGCTGTGTAAGACCCAGAGTTTCAGGCCCCCCTTCTACAGGTTACACGTCCCTAGTAGGAACCAACGGAGTGAACTTTTGAAACAGTGTGAACAAAAGAGTTGGTCTGATGAGGTTTGAGGGAGATAACTGCATATACTGGGGCAATAAGGAATAAATACTCCTGCCTGAGTGTATGTTTCAGGGGAAACAAAGATCATGTCTGAGATGGGTGCTGCTGGTGGGGGTGATGTGGGGAGGATACACGCCTTATATGTTGAAGCTGAGTGCGTATTTGAGTCTTTGCCTGCATTCTGCATGTATGACCTCCACAGTCCTTTGCTTCTGTTAAACTGTTTTGCTAGTCAGGTGTTTTTTGAATAGTCTGTCGGACCACAGGCAGCAGCGTCTTCTTTTAAAAGTTAGACTAAAGGTGGTTAGAACTTCATGGCCCTAAGTTGCACAGTCCGTGGACCCAGGACACCTGCAGACGAGAATTCGGGATGTGCAGAGCACCTCAATCAGTCCCTGCTGCTCCAGGGTGAAATGAAGACAAAGCCATCCTTGGAATCATACCCAAATGACCCCTTGGAGAAGAGGCTTTTATCTGCCCAGCCCCCTCCATTTACTGAGGTGCCTGCGAAACATTATTTATGAGGGGTGCACAACTCTATTAGAAGCTGTTGTCAGTGTAAGTAAATTGGCAGACAGTCCCTCTCCTACCCAAAGAGGTAACAAGAAACTACAGAGCAGGGTATATAATAAAGATTTGTATTAAGATTTGCTTTTGAGATTTGCATCAAATGCTTCAGCAATGGTTTTAAGCTTGATTTAATTTCCTAAATGTGTTAACAACCATAAAGTTTGTTTTCTAATGTAGCTCATTTAACGCACACTGTAAAAAATACAGTAAGGATTGAATTACATGGGTATGCTATTATGCTTGCAAAAATGTATTGCAATGAGCTTTTTCCATTTATAGGCAGGAAATGAAGCTCTGAAGTTAAGGGCCAATGTAAAATCTGAGCAGTGAAATTGGAATTTAGTCCTTTCTCTTTCTAGGTCTCATGTCAGCAAATATGACCTTAGCCCATCCTCCTTTCCACGTAGCTCTAAAGACTTCTGGTAAGAATCCAGTGAGAAACTGTTAATTGAGAGACTTCTGAAGTGTGCATCATAGCCCAGAGCTATCTGGCTCCAGTGCTGGTGACCAACAGGGCAATGCCCCACAGTACCTCAGCTCCCTCACAAAAACATAAGATCTTTTAGGATATAAGCACGTATTTCAATCACAGTAAAGCACATCTTGACACAGACAATTTTAAGCTAGTCTTGGAATCTGGCCTGTTCTGAGGTGCAATTGTGTGATAAGATATACTTGTGAGAGGGGAAAGGACAAACCCCACAACCCTCCCTGTCCCACACCAGCCATTACCTCAAGACTTCAAGCTGTAACCCACAGAGGCTGGAGGTGTTGAACCTTTTATGCTGCTTAATTATGCAAGTGCGGTTTACAAAATACAGTACTGATACCAAGAGGACACGATGATACTGGTTTTGTATATATATTTTCAATGAAACCTTTTTTAGAATAAGGTTTAAAGAAAATCAAATTGATACTTATTTAGTAATGCATTCATTTTTATTTTCCAGAAAACGTATTTAAGAAGACTTGTATAATTCAGTATAATACGATCTTCATACCAGTGATACTCTCTGAAGTATAGTTTCCTTTAGAGAATAGTAGTTAGCTTTATGTTTCCATGGATTATACTCTGGATTTATTGCATCTGTATGAATGCTTACTATCAAAGGATATTATCTTCAGAGTAGAAAGAGCTGTGTCTGAATACTCTCACTAGGAATTCTGCTTCAGCGGAAGTAATCCATGGCTACCTTTGTGATCATGTTTGTGCACAGAGATTGGAAGATAGAGGAAAGAAATGGAAAAATGTCTTTGCTGAGGGTTGAGAGAGGCTGGAGTTCCAGCCTGCATGGGTGTGCTGAAGGAAAGGCTGGGCTGACAGAGGAACTATTCCCTGAAAATGCCTGTGTTGGGGCTTTGGCTGGCGATCTTGTGCCAAAGCTCTGTTAGGGATACCCTGAGAAATACTGATAACTAATCTAGGACAGGGATTTCTCATGGAAAGTACAGAAATACAGTTAATGGCTAGCAAAACCAAAACCTGCAAGTCTTCATTTTAAAGCAGCCCTTATGAAGAGATGCTTTTACTGACCTCTCCCCTCAGAAGCTGACACACTTTGGGCACACTTCTAGCTCTCTAGAAGGATTTTACATAACCACTGAATGTTAACTGGCTTCTACTACAGAACTGCAGTGCTTACTGATTAAGTGGACTAACGCTGATTCTTATCTTCAGTCACATAATTTTTATATGAAATTTCTTTGTACTTGTTTAATTGTCTTTAGTAATATGAGAATAGAGGGTATTTGTGGTCCAAACGCTTAATCTTGATTAAGCTGGAAGGGGAATTCACTTATCACGTACACAATGCATAACTGAGCTATAAAAGCTCTTGAACCGGTGATCTCTAACGGGTATGTTCTGTGTTAAACTGCTGCTAGCTTTATGGCCTACCTGGTTTAATAGGAGGAACATGTTAACAAATTTTTTAACTGTCTTACCAAGAAATATAACTATCCTATTTTTTTTCCTCTTCATGTTCATAGAACTTGTAAGTAGTTGCTACTGGAATACAAATATTCACTGTGTTAACAAGATGTAGGGTATGTATTTTTGTAATACAGAATATTGAAGTATAGATGTTTAATGTGGAAAATAGAAATGGCATAATCTGTGTTAGTAATGAGGAACCTTCCAGATGTCTTGAACTGTATTGAAAATGAGAAGAGACTGCAGGTCTCAAGCTCTTGGTTACTCCTAAGTCCTACTTGCTTCCTCTTTGCATAAGAGAACTTGACAGTCAAAGAGGAAAGATGGAGCTGAGAGTGGTGTATCTCTCACTAACGCTGGCAGGCGCTTCTTGAAGCCTTTACTCCTATCTGGAGTCAGAAGGAGGAGTAACATAAGGCTGCTAATAAGGGTTGCTTTGGCACGCGATCTGTGCGCACAACATTGACTGCAGATGCTCTAGGTTTCTGTTATCACTGAGGGAACCATTTGAGCTGCAACCCATTCTACTTAAAACTGTCTGGGTAAACTGCATGTGATCCTTTGGTTGGAAATGTTGTGCTGCGTCTTACAAGCTGCAGTATGAAGTCAGTGAGATCGCTGCGCTACTGAACGCTGACCTGATGGAACTGCAAAATTAAGAGATCTGTCTTGTGGAGCTGCGAAAGCTTCACAATTACAATTAACAGCTGAGCAGCTGGGAATTAGTAAAACAAAGTTTCACTCTTTAAATTTACTTTTAAGCTAAAGTGTTTTGAAAAATCAAAACTTGGATGCAATATTTTTACCTCCAGAATGATATTTGAGTTTCTAGTTCAGGCCAGGATAGTGAAAAGCTACGTGGTCCTGTCAGGAAAAACAATTCTCTGTAGGTTGCATTTGGTACATTGGTACACAATCTTTCTACTTAATGGCTCTGACATTTATTGTTATTTATAAATGCCAACTATAAAAAAACCCAACAAAACAAAACCCAAAATGCTTACTTTGATAAAGGTGATATTCTTGACTGTATGAATGGTCAAGCAAATGCTTTCAGAGGTGTTAATTGCACCATTCATCTCAACAGGATTTTAGGGCTAAAGCCAAACAGCAACAGCCTTTTTATTTTCCTCACAGCTGATCAAAGCATGCAAGAAGAGGAAAATTCTGCTTTTTTTTTTTAAGATCTTGATAAAACCTATTTAGCTTAGGCAAGCGCATGTTATTTTGGAAAGTATTGCAAAGTCAGATCTGCTTTCCCTGCTGTTCGAATGCATTTCCCTCTATTAATGAAACAACTATGCATGTGCCAATGTCAGCCTTGACATTATATCAAGTAAAAAGATTCCAAGCATTCAGGCAGCTCAATACTTTTCAATACTGAAATTATCTTGTGTTGATGGCATAGACAAGCATACACTTACATTTATCTCAAAGGTAAAGTGTGAGTAAGAAGCGTTGTAATTAGGTGTCTGGCTTATTCAGCTTGGCTTCTGGCAGGACACATAAGATCAAATCAGTTGTCTGATTGACTTTTCTAGTGGAAGCAGCATGCGTAGTGTACAGAACCTGCAGATACCAACATGAGATGGCTTGGAGCGCACCACGCAAGTGAACGAAGAGCTGGGGAACCTCTGTGCTTACACTTTCTATGTATTGGGTGGGGGAACACAGGTCACACTAGTGATGTGTTCTTCCTACTCTAAGCTCTGCTGAAGACTCATCCTTAAGGCTTGATTGTGGTTTCACTGAGCCAGTCAAGTAGGAGAAATGGAAGCACAAGGTCAGAGAGAGCTCAAACTTGAGTCCTTCAAAAGTCACTGAAGGATTGGAAGGGTTTGTGCAAGTGCTTCTCGCAAGACCATTTTGTGCTCTCAGTGAGGGTAAGCTAACTTCAGAGAGAAGGTAATCCTGATAGAAGATGACTTTCACCTCATTGATCTCCTCATTAAGCATGGTGCTTATTTCTTAAGCCAATTGTAAAATGTCCTAAATATGATGCTACGAATGCATGAACTCAGAATTATACAGTCAAGTATGCAAAGATAAGAGCATCTTCTTAATGTTCACTTTCATGTAAAATCCTTTGGTACTTGTTTATTACAGGCTCAGGGACTTTATCCTTTAATATATTTAAAGACATCTGGAATTCATCTTTAATACAGTGTTTTTCAACTGGGTGATCCTTAAATATTCCTTCATATTGATCAGATATAAGATCAGATTTTGATTAAAGGGTATAAAGCAGGATTGCAAGTGTTAGTGAAAATACTACAGTGTTTTTGTATGTCTGCCCATAGTAGTCCCAGAGATAAACAAATGCAAATTCACAGGCTACAGAAAATGGATTACCACTCACATTGATTTTTTTAGCTCTATAATCTGATCAAGGATCAGTTCTGACACTCTTACTGAATTTCTGTGATGGATAAAGATGATTAAAGCATTGAATATGCCGCAAAAAACCAGACACTGAATGGTAATACTCGAGAAACTGCCTTCATTGAGCTGGTGCATGGTCCTTTGGTCAGCAGTCTCAGCTGTGCAACTCCTGCCTCTAGCTCATGTCAAAGTCTCCTGGAATCCAAAAGAAATATTGGTCTTCCAAGGCGGGCAGTAGCTGATTTTCAGAACCTGGATGGCAGACCCCAGTCCCTTCAGAAAATGCAGGTCTAGCCACTGATTTTAAAATGTCAGAACTGAGATGTTGTGATAAAAGCAGCCCAAGCGGGAGATCTGTTTTCATATCCAATGTCTGCTGGAGGATGTTCAGTCTCATTTTTTCCCCTAGGACAGTGCTATATCCACATAGGACATGCCAAAGCTCATCCAAGCAAGCCTATTAGATTCTTTTATTCAGGAACAGTCAGTGAGCCATTGGGGGACAGAAGTGAGAGTAGAAGAACACACAATCCTGAAACTCAACCGTCTCAGTGATTAGGCTACCCTCCAGTGAATGGACAGGTGGACACCTGTGTCTTGTTCTTTTTAAGGGCAAAATGTTGAAAAAGTGAAAGGTACAGACAGGGTCATGAGGAAAGGGAGCTAAATATAGCTCAGTGCAATGATACATAAATGTAAAGCACTGCTTAAAGGCACATTTGGTACATTTTAAAAGCACTGCCTTCCTGTCAGAATGTAGGTGTGAGGTATTCTGCTCTATTATGGGTTTTTTTATCACTTTGGGTATAGACAGCTAGCATAAAACTGCCTTTTCCACGAGCACTCAAGAAACAGAGAATCTAATTGTTATGGACACCATGTCCATAAGAAAGCTCTGGGGAGATTTTTTTGCTAGCACTGCTGGAGGTACAAGATGAACCAGCCAGCACGATGAACAACACATGATAGTCCCAGACAGTCTGGGAATCCCAGGGATTTGTCTGTCTTCTGCAATCTTTGCCTTCCTTTCTTTCTGAGGGCTTTTATCTGTCATCTTTGTTCTGATTCTTTGTTCTTATGCTTAGAATACACCTCTCTGTCCTCTGTGAAGTGTTTTGCGCTCAGATGGTAATGCTTGTAAAAAAATAAAAAACCCCCAAACCTCTACAGTTAGTAATCAAAAGCCCCAAAGTAGAGAGTTCATATTCCACGAAGTACAAAAGTGTGTGGATGCAGGCCAATAAATTGTTCTTTATAGTTGCAAATACTAAAGTGGAGTCTAAAGTTCTGTTTCTGTCTCCTTCCTTTTGCTATGATAAATTAAGAGCGTTTCCCTCTATAGTATGAGCTAATTCCTCCACCTCCCAGGCAGGTGGTGGAATTGCCATCCCTGGAGGTATTTAAGAGACAGGTACACGTGGTGCTGAGGGACATGGTTTAGGGGTGGTCTTGGCAGTGTAGGTTTATGGTTGGACTCGATGATCTTGAAGGTCTCTTCCAACCCAAGTGATTCTACGATTCTATATCTACTTAACCTGGCAAATAGTCTCTCCCTCTAGCTGCGTGTCCTTCCTTCTGCACTACCTATTCTTCTCTTCCTATGGCATGGCACTTAACTTTCACAATCACCAAATCAAAGGCCAGCAAGCATCCTTCTCACCCCTCTCAAGTTTCCAAGTCATGCAGGGAGGTTGCAGCCTAAAAAGCGCTAACGAAAGCAGATGATGTCCATGTGATTGAAGTTACAAATAACTGTTACACTTAGGGGCATTGGTGGTTACACAGCTGTGCGAGGTAGGCCCTTGGGCCATAGGATATTGCTGGTTGAGATCATTCTCATCAAAGGCTGTGTACTGGGATGTACAAGTGCACTGTTTTGTCATTCTATTCCAGTGTTCTTGCTCATGATGCCTACAAGTTAGATTGGAGAGTGGGAAAAATTTCTTCAACAGAATGGTTGTCAAGCACTGGAACAGGCTGCTGACAAAAGTGGTTGAGCCACCATCCCTGGAGGTATTTAAAAGATGCGTAGATGTGGTGCTGAGGGACATGGTTTAGTAGTGGTTTCTCGCAGTGTTAGGTAAACGGTTGAACTCGATCTTAATGGTCTTTTCCAACCTACGTGATTCTATGTTTTCATGGAAGTAGAAATTGCAGACAAAGAATTAGCGAGCTCGGAGTTTGCTTTGGCATAAGCACAGACTGCTAGCTCTTACAATTATTTGATTTAAATCTCTGTTTGGTCTTGTAGCCTCTGTCTCATTTCTAATTTACTCTAAAATGAAGGTTCCATTTCTTTTAGCTCTAAGTAGAGGCTAGTGCCCACCAGCAGCACTTGGACACTGCAGCTAGGATGTTACTATGTGTGTCTTGCCACTGCAGAACTCTCTTGCAGAGTTTTGTACGTGTGCACATGAGAAGACCAATGCATTCATTGTAATCTGCAAAGCAGTGGAAAACTGTAGATGCATGTACAATGGAATACCTAAAGTAGGTATTTTTCTAACAAAAGTGTACCTGATAGAGTGAAGAGGTCTGTGTTACAGTGGTATTGTTCATTTTAGTTCTACCACTGAAACTTACAGATATATTTAGCTAAACTATTTTTATAACACTATAAACAAATTGAGTTCACTATGCAGATGAGAAGAAATATATTTGCACAAAAACATAGTAATTTATCCCATCTTGAAGTCTGTATAAACAATAAGAAAACCTTATGAGGAAAGAAAAAGAGGACAAATAGTAGAGCCACCAGGGGAAACAACTAAAAGTGCCAGTAACTTAGCGTGGCAAAGTGTGGCAGCACCAGAACCTTCTGCATGGAACTTTGTGCTAAATTCACCTGTTCAAAGCCTTGCTTTTGCACCACCTGGAGGCTGTAGGCTTCTCTGAAATAAACTTCTCCAAAATGAAAGAAACATCTTTTTTTCACTTATGTCTGAGACTGCCTAGTGACTTGGTGCTATTTCGCACCAAAACTCATTCTGTTGTGATTCTTTTTTGCTGCCTGTACTGCCGCCACTAGAAATGATGCTTTACAGAAACTCAGCATAACGTTGCCAACACTACTATGGTGAGCAAGTCCTAAATTAAGGTCCTCTTCTATTTCCCCTCTGTTCTTCCTGACAGCAAAGCCTCGTGCTATTGTTGAATGTCTAACTATTCTTACCTCCTAATCATTAACATTAGGTGAGCTCACCTGAAGACTGTTACTTATGAATTTTTGGGTGTGTTGTTTTGGTTTGGACAAGTTACTCAAGGTGGTCCTATAGTGATGTAGGCAGGATTAGCATTGGCTCCAGTGAAAAGTGCATGTTGGAGCTTTGCTATTGTTCATTGGGTGTCAAGGGTTAGGTGCCAGAACTAGGAATTGGGCTTTTGTTTGTGTCCACCACAAAGTTTTGGTGATATTAATTAAATCTCTCTTATGTGGTGCTGTCATAATCTAAAAGACAGAGCTGAAGCAACCTATGGTGCACAAAAATGCTGTTTTCATAGAAGCAGTTCTTGGATAGAAAGTATCATAAAGTACCAGTGATGTGCAGGTTGCTGCCAATTCTCACCGCCTTCTGACATGAAGCATCCAGTGTCTCACCTCAGGGATCTCTTATTGTTTATCTTCAAATGGGACAGAAATTTAAGAATCACTTTAGTTCCCCTTAAAACACAACTCTCTCTTTCAGTTTTAACCAGGTCCTTAATTACCCATGTATATTGCCCGCCAGTCTAGAACTAAGCAACCAATATGAGAGGAGATTATTCTGCTTTGTGGTGAAGGAGGTGCCCCTAGGATGGATTTATGACTTTACTGAGTCCCCTGAGGTATTACCTTGTTGTAGATAAGCTCGGACTGTTAATTCACAAGGATAATGCTTGTAGTTGGCTAGAAATTACTTAAACACAGTTTAAACATCTGGTTTCTGGAGGAAAAGGAAACATTTCTTATTTCTCTTCAGTCACCACCTTTCACCAATACTATGTTTATACAAGGAAAATCTAACACAATTGTTTATGCATAAAGGAGACTCAAATTTAACTGAGCTCACTACATTTGCATCTGATGATGTTCCATAGAGTTGGAGGGGTGGAAGGGAGAGGGAGAGAAGGGAACCATTTCCAGAAGCTTCTCTATAGCTTGACAACTAGAGCAGGAGCTGCAAACTAGCCAGAACTAGACACTGCATGATGAATTACCAAAGCTTGCAAAGCTTCATCTCTTCTCATGAGATAAGTACAGCTTAAAGTTCACATTGTTCTGTGAAGCGCAGAGACTCCCCACCTTCTGGTCCAGAAGGAACAGGTCCTTCTCCAGGTTCCCGGCTTGCTGATGGAGAAAACATTCTCAAAATGAAAGCTGTGTCACCCGCCCATAACTCTGCAGGATTTGTTGGTCTCATTTCAAATGATGGCAGCTCAGCATACCTACTAAATGTTGTTATGGTGACAGTGGAAATCTAACAGTGAGCACTACATCTGTCTGCTTACCTACCGCTAATGATCCTGCTCTGTACGACTTCAAAAGGAAGGGAACCAATGGGTTGTTTTTTAAAACCTCCTTGATGATCAAAGAGGAGAGAGACTACAAAACTGTCCTTCTAGTAAAAATTTAATATGCAAGTTTGATCCCAGGTAGAGCAGGGGAGGGAAGACAAGTCTCTATACACCTCTACAGCTAGATCATTTGCCTATTTAAAAGCCTGATCATGTTCCTGCAGAAGGTAGTAGAAATGCACTAGCCCTATGGGAGCAGCCTCCAGTGGAGCCCGCAGCTGGTACCGCACCTTGGAAAATGAGCGGATCAATGCTGTGGTCTGGAGCTGTGTGTGTGCAAAGGCACATGCACCTTGTCGGGAAGGCACTAACAGAGGGTAGGAATATGTATATGCTGGCACTAGCAGTTTCTCACCCCAGAATTGCACAGGTCACTCAGGGACATCCTCCTATCCCTCCCTTCAGCTCTTACTGCCCTTTGCTTAACATTGGCAGCAAGTGTGTTTGTGTAGATAAATACCTTAAAAATAAATAAACCAACCAGTGCCTAGGAAAAGTGTAGCAATGAAGTGGGGGCTGAACTTTTTAAACTCTAGTTAAAAATATAGTTGGTATCTTTAATGTAGGTGAACAAGATCATTGCATATTAGCTCTCTTTTTTCCCCCATTAAAAAAATGGTCAGAGACATACAAGAGATCTCACTTTCCCCTCTTCTGGCAGGGGGGAACACATTTTCTGCAAATCAGTTTAGTTGGTCTCTCATGGACTTCTCTGCTGTATGTGTGCTTCTCTTGTTGGTCTAGGTCATGCAATGCCACAACACAGGTGGCACTGGATGAAAACCCCTGGGTACGCTTGCAGTCAGGTGGACCTCAAGGTGACAAGAGGATGCTCCGCATACACCCTGCCCATTCCAGAACAAGGTCGCAGAGGCCAGGCTGAACTTTGGAAGAAAATGGTGTGCTGTTACCAGTGCTGGATAACGATAGTCCTTCTTGTCAGATACTCAGCAATTTAGATTCCATGCTTCTCTGGCTGCTTACAAATGTTCAGGGTTGGTTGAGTTGTTTTTGATTGGGGTTTCTTTTCCTCACAAACCTTCCTGTCCTGCTTCAGAGTGGTGGTAGGAGGTTCTGTGTCTTTCTTGGTAATTTCTACTTATGTTAGGGGCTGACTAAGCAATCATGACCACCCATCATCCTTTATATGGATAATTTTCCTTTGTGACTTGGCTGCTCGTCACTGATGACTGCCTCTTGCCCATGGTGAAATTGGAGCCAGGCAAGCAGCGCTCCCCTCACACCCCCCTGTGTTGCAGGCTGCAGGGAAATCTCTTTTGTGCTTCACTTGTATCTTTACAAAATGTCACCAAAGAATCTCTTCAAAAGTTAGTGCTACGAACTGCGTTTCTGAAAGACCTAACACAGATAATACTCTCTGGAGCTCTGAGCTGGCTCACCCACGATAGAGGTGATGACCGTCCATGGGTAAGGCATGAGAATCAGGAGGAACTTAATTCTATCAGATGAAATGATAGCTTAACTCTGGAGGGGGGTGGAAAAAGGGTTCATTCTTAACCAGAGAATGAGCATTCAGAAAAGGGAAAACAAGTTGTTACCTAAGCTCCAGGATTTATTTCTTTTCAATCTTGTTTGACAACTAAAATGTAACAAAATGGAAAAACCAAGGAGGCTGCAAATAATGAGGTAGCTATTGACAAATGCAATACAAAACATTAAATGGAATAATTGGAGCAACTGCAGCAACACTTCTCTAGAAATCTAATATTGAGTCTGTGTTTTTTCTGGCATGATTTTCACCCGACACATGAAATAGCTGCTGCCAGGGAGCAGTGGATACTGAGGCCTCCACTGTGGAGAACAGAAATGGACAAGGCAGAATTTGTTGCTTGAAAAATGTGTGTCTAGCTGCTTACATACTGGAGGCTCCAGCAAAGTTCCTAAGTGACGCAGTTGTCTGTTGGTAACCATCCTTACCAAAACAAAGTTTTGCTCAGTATCTAAACTGTAAGTTTTTTGCTGAGATGTAAGCCTCTTCTCCTCTCCCAGGCAAACAGGCAAAATAATGTATTGGCTTTCTCATAGCAAATGGCTTTAAAGGTTTTGTGGCAGTATCTCTTTTTTTCTTTTCCCCCTGCCCAGTTTCTCAACACAGTGAGGCTGTGTAGAATTAGCATCTTCTTGCTGCATCCTGTCTGTTTATAATCTGATCTGCTAGCTTAAGTAAAGGACGTGTTACCCTGTGCTTTCCTGGGGGAATAAAATAGGTGAGCAAATGAAAACAATTCCCCTTTTTTTCTCCTTCCTTGAAGTGGTAAGTATCTCCTAAATGGCAAACCGTTTGTGCTGCTGATGCACAAACCTGAAAAATAGCTTTCATCCCTAGGCTACTTCTTGGGGGAAGTGTGTGGGGCTTTTTTCTATACACCTTTGCATATGATCTGGTGGTGTGCTGTCATGATTGATGCAGGTTCCCTTAATGCCATGGAGATTTTCTCTTTGGAGCATAAGTGCACTCTGGAAGAACTAGGGAGGCAGACAGCATTTTGGCATATTTTCTCCTACTGCAGATGTTCTTGTTTGTGTCCTTTTCTGTTTTGCAAGGTCTAGTCACTAACTGTAGAATGGTCTAATAAAGTCACCACTTGGATTTGCTAACAGGCAAAATTGTTAGTTAAGCACAAACATTATTCATTAGCTTAATTTGATGATCCTATTTCAATGTAAACTTTTCATCAGTTACTGTGTAGAATATTTTTTACTTGTCCTACTATCACAAAATATCTCAATATTAAAAAAAAAGCACGTGCTACAAAAAGTACTGATCACAGAAGAAAGATGAATATTCTTTAGTGGGAGATGTACCAGAGCTTAGAATTAGCCTTCTAGCCCATGGATTATTAGAATGTCAAAAAAAATCGCTGTTATGACCTGCATGTTTACTGTATATCTCTTCAACTTCATGAGCAGAGATATATATTTTTATTGATTTCTTTGTTTTAATTTGACTGTTAAGGTTAGGCTTAAAAAAAGTTTCTGTATGTTACAATATCTTTACTTGTGTATACTATTGAGGAGTGCTATATCTGATAAAGCAGAGAATGTCCTCAACTACTGAAGGAGAGGCAGAAGGGAGCTCTTTCTCAGCTCTGCAAGGACAAAGTAGTGTTTTATGGACTAATGCAGCATGAAGTGAACTTGAGGGGTGGGGAATCCACTGTGTGAGTGGGCTTTTGTCTCAAATGGTATCGTGATAACTGACAACAGAGCAGGTGGGAGGAGAAGTCACAATAAAAGGCCCTTTTATTCATGACAACAGAAGGAATAAGTACTAGTCTATAATCGGTGCCAAAAGGCAGGCTAAAATCTGTTGTGATGAGGATTTATTTTGTTTTAGTAGAGAATCGCCATATTTAAGGTTACACGACATTCATTTTAGTAGTGGCTGAGAGCTAAAACTCTTGGTATATATGCATGTGAGTACTGGAGGATGGCAAGAAACTATCTGCAGCTCAGTGTTCAGGCAGTAATAATGACTGTTTTTTTATAGGGGCTATTTTAATTCCCTTTCAATGTTTACAAAAAATACCTTGAAGGCAATATAAAAATCCCATGTGAGATACCAAGCGTGCAAATTACCTCTTCACTGCACAGTAAAGTATAAAATGTTGCCGTTTTTCAACTTTTTAATGTGTGTAATCTCAACCACTTCATCCATACATTGCGTAGCAGGAGGAGAAAAAAAAAGAGAACTCTAATTTTTCTTTCATTAGCTATTTGATTCAACTAAAATTGATATTTCTGGCAGGCATTGAAAAAATCCTATTGGGGAAGTGTGCAATATCTTTGGTTTTTCTATTTACTATACATTCTAACAAAAGAATATCAAGGCTGGCATTTTTTCTTATCTTTACAGCCAAATACTCAATTTAAAAAACCCTCAGTGGCCTGAGGAATATTTCTCTCCTCCAGCCTTTCTCACAGGTCCTCAGTCTCACACAGCAGTGTCACTTCCTGAAGTGCCATGGAGTCCTATAGCCTAGGAAACCTTTTTGGTTTACTATTTCAAGGAAAATATATGTATTTCAAGGCAGTCAAGGTAAGTGTCCCTGTCCTAGTAAAGATACGTAAGCCTAACGCAATCTTTTCCTTATATATGGGTTTTAGTTTGCTTTTCCGTGTACTGACTCATGTTTATTACATTGCTAATATGGCTTAATTTGTCTCTGCTGGAATTTCTCACATTCTCCTGTTTTTACTTGAATAGGAATTTTTCATGGGCCGACAAAGGAAAACTTGTATATAAAGGAAAATCCTTAGCTCAAACCCAACAAAGGTAGCCTATAAAAAGGAATATAAAAATGCGCTTTAGAAGAAATATTACCAACAAAGGAACACAAGGACCTACTGATTTTTAAGAAGTTTTAATGTGCTTAGCTTAAGGAAGATTAGAAGAATTTAAGATACTTGCAATAAAATTTTCTTGCAGTCACATTTCTTTGGAAAATATGATAAAGTAATCGATCACAAAAAATCATTCCACTCCTCAAAATGAGAGCCTACCTGTGAATTCAGAAGCTATACATTGGAGACAACTCCAGTAAGCTGGTGAAGTTTCACCAGCATGAAAATAAATTAGATTGAGCTTGGTGGATAATGTTACCTGAAATGTTAATGACTTGAAACTAGCTTTGAGCTCAAACTTTGCTTGAGCACTTCTCATTTCTGTTGAGAAATGCAGCTGCTTCTGTCTACATGGAAAAAAACTATTTCCATCTGGACAACCAGTTGTAAAGAATGTTTTTAATTACCCGGGACATTCACCCTACATGTCTAAGTAAATAATCGAAACAGCATTTCCAAAACAGAAGTTTGAGATTTGTTTTACAGGCTGTTGTGTATAAGAATTACAATGCAATTTATCTGACAATATAACTTTCTGTAGTTATGTCTGCCGTGGATGCATGAATTTAAACAGCAATGATGACATTAATCTTGATCTTTGTTTTGAGAGACATGAATATGCACAACTGGTGCTTTTCATCCACTTTCTCCATGTCTTTCTGCGCTGTAATTGCTTATACAGAATATGAGGCATTGATGAAAGTGGCATGGTGTGTCTATATCAATTATTGAAAATAAAAGTTTACCTGTAGGCCATCAGGTGATACTAGCGTACTTTCAGCAACTGAAAAAAAAAAGAAGCTACTGCATGTGGCTCTCTCCAAACTAAGGTTTTGTATCTAGCTTCCCAATCAGCACGCGCAGCAAAATCAAGCTTGATGGACTGAACTACACAAGCAGAAGCCATGTTATTTAACATATTGTTCTGTGGGGTAAGCAGCTCTAGCATGAATGGGCCGTGGGGGAAGTCTGGACAGTTCAGGACTACAGCTTTTGCAAGGTCGTCTTCTCCTGACTCAACCTTTAAGAATATGATTTAAAAGCTTTCTGACTCTCCTCAACAAATGCCCTTTGGCAGGATTAAACTGCACCGCTGCCAATCCAGCTCAATACCAAGCATGTTAATGAGGTGTCTTGGCCTTTTTATTAATTCTACAAGCAGGGTAGTCCATTCAGCAGTGACTGAGAAAGTTTAATCAAATAATTTCATTGTTTCAAATTTATCACCGCAATAAAATAATCTACTAAAGAAATACAAGATGAAAGAACACATTTTTTAAGGCTATATCATTTTATATCAAGAGGCAGTGCAATCTTGAGGCTCACAGTAGTACTAACATCTTACTGGGTGTACCAGTATATAGAGATGTTGCAGTCTACCGGAGGGACCTGCATAGCACCTCTGCAAATTGTCTGCCAATGGTTCTCACTGGTTTTCACTAAAAAAAATTATACTGTTAATGGATTTTTTAATAAAGTCTTTTCATTTAAAAAAAACAGCTGGAAGAAAGTGCAGTGAAATACTGTCTTTACAATATGAAATATATCCATTGTAGGTGACAAAAGGTGAAGAGAGGACACCTTTTTGTGTATTGTAGGGAGAAGTGGAGTATGGGCTGGTGTAGCAGGATATTTACAGTGGCTTCCAAAATTATTTCCAGAAGGTCTGGTAAAATAAGTATGGTCAACTTACAAATGGGGTTCAAAATGTGTACATAGAAGTGGCTATGCCCCACTCTAGAACCATATGGCAACAGTGTAATGCTCCTTGATCTTCCATCCTCTCAGGTCAAAAATTCAGCTGTGGGATTTTTAATGTTTCAGACATGTGAGCAGCTTCAAACAGCTGCCATTAATTTTATATGGTAAAAATTGCCTGTCAAATCAGTCTCCAAGTGTTCCTTTCTCTTCAGAAATTTCTCCTGCCGAGAAAGCTGCACGGTCTAAGGCTAGTGACACAATTTCTCCATCAAAAAAAAAAGTCAACTTAAAAAAAACACCTTCAAAACTAGAAAAACAAAAGTTTATCTGAAGGGTGAGAATTATCAGATTTTTCTTGGGCCTAGCACACCTTCCAGATAAGCGATTTTAAACCTAATATGAATGTTGTGCTCTGATTCACCAAAGCAACTGCTTTCCCTGAGCACAAATCCATTAAAAGTTTTCTTTGAAGCTCTCTTCGGAGTCCATTCTCTCCCCTGTATCTTTTTGGCTGTTGTGTTTCCCTCCTGTCCCCGCTCTGGGTTTTCATGGGCTAGCCAGGGTAATGGCTGCTGCTATGATTCCCTCTTTTCCCTGACTGCTTGGCTCACGCCTCAGCCAAACTCTAAACTGTGGTCAATGATACGAAAAGGACAAACTAGGAATGATACACAGAAAAATACAGAAAACTTGAAAGACGGTATCTAGTCTTTCCTCAACCTCTGTTTTGTAGCCCATTATTTATGACACAAATTACTTGAAATGGCAGAACATGAAGGGATAGCAAGGCTATGTAGAATACAGACTGACTTTGAGATTCAAGCCTCTGGCATTTCTCAAAATATGAGTTATTGAAGAGGTCTGCTGTTCTGTATTTTCTGACACTGACACCTATAGTCTCTTTGGGGCCTCTTACTGGAGGAAGGAAATGTTACTATTTTTCTGCTCTTTGCATTTCAGTTTTTGATTTACATCTGGGAAGGGAGGCAACTGTAGGGCTCATACACCACCAAGACATGATGAGATGTCCTAAAAAATTATTTTGAGCAATTCTCATCCAACAATGAATAGTAAAACAACCAATAGACCTATTTTCAATTCCAAATATAAAGGACTTCTATATTCCACAGCATCTGGCAAAGAAGAAACTGAACAGTTTATATTCTGTAATTTCAACATAGCAGATTAAAATCAGCTTTCTATAAAGCAGCATATCTCCCAGGAACTGGGAAATGGACTCTTTATGTCCCTTCCTGATTACAACAGGCAGCTACATCATAATTTTTAGAACTCTCCAGTTGCTTTCAGCAAGGAGTCACATTGGAAACTCCAATGCTTGTTTAGTTTCGCCTGTGCATTGCAGGGGTCTTGGAACAATGTGGGCACTCACATGAAAAAATGTGTTGCAACATGTCTTAAATTCTTCTGACTGCTCTCAAACAGTCTCCCTCTCTCTCTACTGGAGAGAGCAAGTGTGACTGTTGAAGGTGGTCGGGCTGATTTTTTGCTTATTATTCAGCCTTGCATTGGACCATTCTCTGTCTGCTCTGTCAGTTTTTCTTGATTCTCTGGGTTCATTTTAACCATTAAAGGTGGTACTAAATCTTATAAAACTTGAATGCAAGATTAGGCAGGGTGGACTAGAAAGTTTCTAGCTATGTATTTTTTGTTGCTGATGTAAAATACTTTGTATGTGAAATAGATGATGTTCAAAATTGCACTCCTGTCCAGCCTGAATAGCATAGCAAAATTAGCCCCATCAATTCAGCTGGAGCCACTTTGGATATACAGTAGCATTATAGTCCTGTGGATGTCAAATTTGACCCCAGCTAGAGAAAATTAATAGTTTTGCTGTACCAGCATTTCCATATATTATACAGGACTCTTATCGTGTATATTGTATTTCTGTCTAATACCCAAAACCCCTTGGGGTGGAAACATCTGATTAATGGCTCTGGTATATCCTGTCAGTGCTAAGCATAAAAATACTAAGAAGCAGGAGCATACATCAGCTACAGGAGATTCAGTTAGAAAAGTACTTGCTTAAGGAGGGAGTTGGGTGGGTTGTCTTCTAAAGACTCGCTTCCCAGGCGCGACTTCTAAGAACTACAGAAGAAGGAACACATCAATTTCATGCTGTAGTTTCTGCAGTTGTGATTTTTGTTGCCCAATTAAGTATCTTTGCTATCTTATCCTACCAATGTCACTGTATCCTTTAAATGTGAAACTCAGCAGGGGGAGAAATGCAAAAATTCACTTACCTTTCTCATGAAATGAGTAATATTTTGGTAAGTGTAAATTTCCATCACAGAGAAACTATTGATAAGCTAGTATTGATGGGAGGTGAAGATAAATGCAGTTTAAATTATATTTTCCTCTCACATGGCATCACATTGAGGACAACATAATGCTAATATGTCTTAATAGCTGTGCCTTTTAAGAGCTGAGTATCTGCCCAGCATACAATTTCATGTTGTCTGGAAAAAAAAAAAAGGTGTATCTAACAGGACAGAGTAAGTCACCACACTCTGGAATAAGTACTAATTGTTCCCTTGCTATAGTGCTCTGCCATTTTAAACCCCACAGTATTTCCTGAACATTCTACGTTTGGATGATTGTAGGTGTTTTGTTAAAGTAATGCACTAGTAAGAAGTTCAGAAAAGCTGAACCTCTTCAGCTTGGTGTTGTGTACCATGTTAGGGGGCTCCAACCTAAACTCTGAGTCAAATCCTGCTCTCTTTTGCCCACTCTTCCTTAAACAGGTACATACTGTCTACCCAATTTTTCTTTTTAACTTCTTCCTTACTCTTGGTAGCATTGCTAGCATGCTACAATACTTTTTCCTCTCCTCATACTAAAAATCTTAAGTAGCTCCATAAATCTTACAAATTCCAAATCATGTGGGATCCCATACTTTATCTTTTAATGTCTAACAGCACGTTTTCAGGTTTCCATTGTAGCTACAATGCTTAAACATAACTAAAATAATATACACAAGAATTTTTACTTGCATGTCTCCAGCATATGCTGTTTTTTAATAAGAAACATCAGTTGCAGAAAGGTTTGATAGGATCCAAAGAGCTAGCTATGTTGCCTCAATATAATTTTGAAATGTCATCTTTATTAAACATTTCAGTGACCTTTTTCGTGTGCATTTTTTTCTGTCTCACAAGATGCATGCTCACTTCAAGTTTGTCAGCACTGCTACCCAAGCTGTCCGAAGTTACTTGCCTGCATGACAGGAGAAAGTATTAAGACCCATCCATCATTTAATTTGCGCCTTGAAATGACAGCAGTTGGGGAAAAAATGAAACAGCAGAAAAACAAAACAATCTTTAGTGGACAGAGGAATGCGATGGTTCTGGCATATTAAAGTGGAGATTTGTGTAACAGCACCTCTGACTTCTGTGGCTCCTCTCTGGTGCTACAGAAAATGGGCAGCTGAGTACTTTAGCGATAGAGGCAAAATGTCTAGCAGGGCTGACCAAGCCCCTGCTCCTCTGCACCAGCCTATGCTGAGAGGCAGGCGAGTGCTTAGCAGGTGTCATCACCTGGCTGGTCAACGATGTCACTTGCTTGGTTGTTGGAACCTTTGCTTGCTCTGAGGGTCAGAACTTTATACTGTTTTCTCAGGCCAATGTGAATTAGTCCTATACAGGGCACAGCCAGTCCTGACTTACACTTCTGGACATGTATTATGTTATTTTTTTAGTACGCTTTAAGAATCTTGTACCTGCAACAACAGAGGAACTTGATACACAGAGAATTACAGGCAATTCTGAGATGAAACCCTATCCTTGTCCATCACTTAAAGCCCGAGAGCGTGGGCTCTGCATATGGAAAGATGCTGGACTCAGGAGGCAGGACTGAAGTGTTTAATCCCATTCATGCCTGTTATCACTGCTCCTGCTCTGCAATGCCCTGAAGAGACTTAAGCCAGTAATTAGTATCTGTGGATTTAGCGAGCACTGTGTTTTCACCCTCTCATCTTAACCCAAATCACCCTTCCGCACTGGTTCGTGTACCTGGCGAGGAGCTCTGTCACGTTGCAGGTAGGCAAGTCAAGCATCTGTGCAATTACTCTCTGCTTGCACTGCTGGATCACTGCTGTTCACCTCTACTGGATTTTGGAACTGATCTATCTCCACAGCAACAACTACTTTCACAGGCTCAAAATAAGGGTTGCATAGGAAATAAAATAACCTTAGTACATTATTTAGTACATGTGTATTTAAGATGTTAATTAGTTTGGCTTTCATCTGCTGGAGGTTTTTTAACTTTCTGTTTCTGATAGTGGTGCTACCATCCTCTAATGTTAGTTACCTTCCGTGACAGTGAAAGGTTGCATTTAACTGATACTAGCTTGCTTCCACATTGGTGTTCTAATGTTCCAGGTAAACTGAGGTAAAAGTTTCTCCTTGGACTTTATTTTTTTTCATGAGACACATACATATACACAAAAAATTCTTTTAACTTCAACCGTTTCTACTTGTAGATGATCAAATTTTGTCTAAGTATTTATTACTGGATTTTAATTTGGGATTTTTTTTTTTGTTTGTTTGTGAAAAAAATGTTATCTTCCCTCCCTACTCTGCCCTGGTGAGGCCACAGGTGGAGTACTGTGCCCAGTTCTGGGCTCCCCAGTTCAAGAAAGACAAGGAACTACTGGAAAGAGTCCAGCAGAGGCTACAAAGATGATCAAAGGAATGGAGCATCTCTCTTATGAGGAAAGGCTGACAAACCTGGGTCTGTTTAGCCTGGAGAAGACTGAGAGGAGATCTCATCGATGCTTACAAATATCTAAAGGGTGGGTGGTTGAGACCAGGCTGTTTTCAGTGGTGCCCAGTAATGAGACAAGGGGCAACAGGTACAACCTGCAACACAGGAAATTCCATCTCAACATGAGGAAAAACTTCTTTGAGGGTGGCAGAGCACTGGCACAGGCTGCCCAGAGAGGTGGTGGAGGCTCTGACTCTGGAGACATTCAAAACCCACCTGGACGCCATCCTGTGCAACCTGCTGTAGGTGGCCCTGCTCTGGCAGCGGGGTTGGACCAGATGATCTAGATGATCTAGAGGTCCCTTCCAACCCCTCACGTTCTGCGATTAGGTACACATCTATGATCACAGACGTTTACTTCAGCTTAACTGTATGTTTCCCACTTGAGTTAGGTGGTGTGTTTAAAAAAAATGATAATAAAAGCCGCTGCTTAATAAAAGCTCGATGCCGTCGGCGTTACGGGGGGGTAAGGAGGGTGCTCCTGCCGCCTCGGGACCGCCGCTGCTGGGGCTGTCCCATCCACTCACCCCCGGTGCAGCTCCGAGGTCGGCCCTACCGCAGCGCGCCGGGACTCCCCGCCGCCTCGGGGGAACCCAGCAACCGCCCCACATCCCGCTCCGCCCGCCGCGGGGGCGCAGCCCACCCGTGCCCCGGCTCCCTGGAGCGGCTCTTCCGTCGCCGCCGGACGAGGAGGCGCCGCCGCGAACCGGCGCAGCCCGTCGCCAGGGCCGCGCTCCCTGCGGGCCGCCTCGCACCCCGGCCGCCGGCTCGGCTCCNCCGCCCGCCTCCCTGCCCGCCTCTCCCGCCCGGGGACCCTCTGCCGCGGGGGCCGCCGCCTCAGCGCTCCCGCTCCCTCTCCTCCCTGCCGTCCTTCCTTCCCGCTCCTTTCCCCGGCCGGTGAGCGCCGCCGGCTCGCCCCGCCGTGAAGTCTGGGCGCCCCCCAGCCATCGCTGCTGCTCCCCATGGGGATCCGCGAGTTCCCCAACGGCTCCGCGCGGGGCAAAGCCGCCACCCTGTGAGTACCGCTGCGGGGCCGGGAGGGCTGGGAGGGACGGGAGGGACGGGGGACACCTCAGCCCACCCCACCCCAGCTCAGCTCACCTCAGGCGGTGCCGCCGCCCGCCCCGCGGGGGTCACTCCGGCCGAGGGCGGCGAGGAAAGTTTGCGGCGCCGCTGCCACGGGCGGCCGGGCCCGCTCACCTGCCGGCGGAGGTCCCCGCCGCCAACTTCGCCTCGGGCCGGCGGAGGGCGGCGGCCCCCCCCGCTGACACCCTTCTCCCGGCCC
Source organism: Chionis minor (assembly GCA_013398295.1). Classification (NCBI taxonomy): domain Eukaryota; kingdom Metazoa; phylum Chordata; class Aves; order Charadriiformes; family Chionidae; genus Chionis; species Chionis minor. The sequence goes on from VZSF01000462.1 coordinate 2,087,945, forward strand.
CCAGCGGCATGCGGCGCTCCCCCGATGTCAGCCCCCGGCGGCTGTCCGACATCAGCCCGCAGCTGCGGCAGCTCAAGTACCTGGTGGTGGACGAGGCCATCAAAGAAGACTTGAAGTGGTCGCGCTCCGTGGAGGACCTCACCAGCGCTTCCGTGGGGCTCACCTCCATCGAGGAGCGGATCCTCCGCATCACCGGCTACTACGGCTACCAGCCCTGGGCCGCCAGCTACAAACGTGAGTCCCCGGCACGGCCGGGCGTGTGTGTGTGGTTGGGGGGGAAGGCGGGGGGGG